>JAECUM010020457.1:0-64267 GCA_016617855.1 Megalonaias nervosa | reverse complement strand
TGACGAGGTGGATGCATCAGTGGTGTTGCTGTCGGTGCTACCGCATGGTAGCATTAAATCGTTACAAATTCATCTAGATAATAGCAAGACTGTTATCAGAAAACCTCAGGCTGAAATTGTTGAATTCCCCCTCCCGAGAGTTTAGTTCTCACCATTACAGTTATCTCCTGGGAAAAATCCATCTACGGCAGCGAGTATGTCGAGCCAATGGGTTGGTGTGTTGATGGCTTTGGTGATCCTGTTCATGGGAGCAAACCACTGACTCAGCAAATCGAATTTCTGAGAGACAGAGTAAGTTATGCAGCGCTGATAATATCGATGAGCTGGAGAACAGGATCGATTCGGCTACAAAAACATTGGATGATGTACGCGGCGGCATATGACCAGTCACGGAGGAAATTAATAAATTTAAGCAAAGAATTCCACCCGTTTTTCAGTCTGGAACGGGTACGTGGAAAGCAATAAGACGAGTATTGTACTTCTTTACCGTAACACAATTGCGTTTATCGAGTGTCATGACACAGGGAGACAAAATTCATCGTTAGTATAAACACACCCAGCACCAACCCGGGGTTGGATACACCACCGTTGAGTCGTTGGAGGGTTAATAAAACTGGAAAAGAACTTTTCATGACTGTAAATTGTCGTGCTTGTCTATAGCTTAATTTCGTGTACGTGTATAGGTTCTTTTTTTAAGATATTACGAGTGTAAGATTGCGTGAGATCGATAAATAGATACTTACGTCCCTGTTTACAGTTACTATTAATAATATTAGTAGCAAACATGATGACAAATTTTGGGTTGTTTCCAATTTGGCAGTTCGGTCAGGTGGGTTGTTAGAAGAATTAAGTCACTTCTCATTGGATGGGTTAGGTCATGTGGGATCTTTTACGATGTGGGATATTTGCAATATAGTAGTTTCAAAATGCATTTTTACCTATCATGCCTGTAAATAAATTACTAAGGCTGAACAATTTTTGTCATTCTTATTTCTTGTGTTCTTGTTTTAACATCACGTCTGCAGAAGTATTTGTTATTGTATTTATGTATTATTTTTGAAGAAACATTTGTTTGGACAATTCATTTTACAAAGAAAGTGCTCAATGGACAAAAATACTAATATGGGACAATTGTGAATTATTCAAATGAGTTCTGGACAGTACCAGTTTGATACATTGGAACTGTCTGCAAATCTGTGTATTCGAGGATTTGACACTCCTTCGGAACATTTGATTCCTTTGAATTTGAAGAAAACGTTTTATGATTACTTTGGATTCAATTCATAATACTGCAAGTTGCTCTTACATTTTTTGTTTTATAACTGTGTTAATTAAAATATTGGTTACGTTGTACAAAACGTGTTAGTTTTGTTTATTTCTGTTACTTTGATTATGACCATAGATTCGTAACGATGTCTTATAGTTCATTAGTGTGATTGACCAATACCCATCCGTAAATACTTTCAAAAACAGGAGGTGGGGTATGATTTATAATGGAGCTTCGACAGACTACTCAGCTTTGTTATATGCCCAGTATTGTCAATACATTCACTAATAACGCAACGTCTGCATAATATACCGCTTTGTTTCGATACGTTTGCAATGTGCATGTACCTTGATCTTCTCTGATTTTTCTTATTTATCGCGAAATAATTGAAGAATATTATGTGACTGCACGTGTAAGCTGCACAGTGCACAATAAGCTACCCATTCAACATAATTCAAGTATTGGACCGGGTAGATACAGACGAAAACAGTTGAAAACAAGGGTTGGAGTACAGGTGTTGACATAACATTGGAGCATCTCAGAAACTGGTAATGTGGACAGACTGAGCTTGCATTCAACAACCTTACGTGCCATACTTGATCCTTAAATTGTATGATGATGTTTTAAGGGCTGTTAGTAATGCACAATTCGACGCAGGTGGGTGGGGCATGGTACTCAAATTTTGAAGAAATGGCTATAACTTTTGGCAATAGCGATTCTTTATTGCGTCAAGACGCTATCCTGTAACACCTAAATGTGAATCGTAAAAGAACAACTTATAATAACGAAAATTTCATACCTTTATGTCAGCATTCTTTGAAGCTGTGCACGTTATTTAATATGGAGTTTGTAGGCAAGAACACAAAAATGTGGTCTTTCTTTCTGTGTCCCTGTTGGCAGACAAGAGGTTGCGGGTTCGAAACCCGCGGCAGCATCCCAAATTTTGTTTCACTTTTTTGTATGTTCAAACTTTCTTTTATCTCTCTCATCCCAATTTTTTTTTTTAAAAAAAAATCTTTGTTTTTATTCCCTTCCTTGAACGGGCAGTTAACCTAGTAGCCGAATAAAATGGATAGAGGCCTATAAAGGTGTTGGCAATTTTTAAAACAAAATGACAGTAATGGATGTAACAATTATTTTGATGATTCCATAGATGAACAGATTGGAATATCTTAATAATATATGTTTATAGTGTGTGTGTGTGTGTGTGTGTGTGTGTGTCAGACTATCTCTCTGCCTGCCTAGCTGTATTCAATTATTTTGATGATTCCATAGATGAACAGATTGGAATATCTTAATAATATATGTTTATCGTGTGTGTGTGTGTGTGTGTGTGTATGTGTGTGTGTGTGTGTGTGTGTGTGTGTGTGTGTGTGTGTGTGTGTGTGTGTCAGACTATCTCTCTGCCTACCTAGCTGTATTCAATTAAAATTTTATTTCACAACTACACCAAATGTACCCTGGCAAGAAATAGTCCCTATTTATGACTTACCGTATACAAGATTACAGGACGTTCCCTATAATCTACTATCTTTTAGGCTGCCTCACATAAAGTAGAGTGAGTAGAGATGTAACTGACATGATCTTTCAAGGACTCTGTTTATCATTCTGTCGCCATCCAAAATGTCTACCGACCGATTGAAACATTTCTACTGTCTTGACAAAACACACAACTTTCTATTATGCCGAATTACAGTGCACAACAATGTTGATTACTGATGCAGTATAATAAAAAAAAAATAAACAAGAAAGAATACGGACATATTTTGGGGTCTGTTTTCTAAGTAATAATTAGCAAAAATAATGGCTAATAAGAAGAAATACTCTAGTGTAACTTCCACACAGGTTTCGGAATTTTGACAACCTTTCTTTTATATATGGGAACATTGATAGCTATTGAGTACAGGTATGTGCGTAATACGACTCTAGTCATGGGACTGTGTTGACTGGAAGCAGACCAATATAACGTCTGTATTGTATTGTGATGTTTGCCACATGTACTGCAGGCTCCATATGTATGCAAAATGTAATCATCACTGCATTTTGTTTAGTCTTTATGCAACACTGTAACTGCATTGCAATGACTCAGTTCGATCTCAATGTTAGTATCTATTTGGCGGAAAATGCAATATATAATGCCCTACTTGGGCTCTTATAAATACCTTTTCTGCAAAACAGGTTGTGCCTGCTCATTAATGACCGGTTGTTTTTGGGAGTTTTTTTTTTTGTTGTTTGCATGAAAGTTTTTTTTCAAAGTAAATAATGCAGCATTTTATACTTACATGTATTGCATTTTATACATTGTATGTGGCTACCCACCCAATAAAACCTGCTTGCATTTTTTTGGTCGAAGCATTCGGACCATTGGTTCAGCTAAAGACCCCAAGACTACCCACACGACACCACAAAATAATTCAACCCCAAGACATTTTGACCCTAAAGACAATTCGACCCGGACATTTCTATCCGAAGGTCATTTCGACCCCAGGGACATTTTCAATCTCAAGACAATTCGACTCCCGCTTAATTTGTGTTTATGTGTGGGTCATACAACAGTGCAACTCGGTCAATGACCTAGTTTTTGTTCTTATAAGCAAGATCAGTCAAACATAACGAAGACGACTGGGTCCGTCGTTCAAATTGTAGACACAACAGAAGCATTCGTCGCTGTATCCATATTGGAAGGATTTAAACTGAAGCTAAACATCAGCAGTGCTAATGGTTAAAGAGCAAGTAAGTTCGTTTATGATATATTATTAAAAGAAGACAAAATTCGTTGCAGTTCTAGTACCATAAGGGTTATAACTCTGTTTTTAACAAATCTGTTTAAAAGATAAACTATAGTCTTAATATACCTCCCGTTTGTCTGTACCCGCCCTTCCCCCCCCCCCAAAGATTATAATAACTAAAACTTTTAATGACATAAAAAGTGTACAGAACTTAGTCAATTCATTCATTGATTTATCATTTCTAACTGTGACCAGAGTGGCCCCAACACTGGCGTCCTATGCGCTTTTCAGGCTTATCGGACTTTTCATATTAACACGGCGCCACATTACGTGCTATGGGCGGATCTACCTTCCTCAGACAACTGAGTAACGTATTTCATCCTATTCTGTAACTGCCTTATAATTCTGAAAATTACCATAAGGTTGAGAGGTTCGAGTTATATCCCTTTGCACACATGCAAACAGAAATTACACCGCTTGTTAATCCAAATGAAGGCAAATATTTGCTTATCATTCTCTTCCTTTGCTCGATTCGACATTATAAGGATCGGAAGAAGACGACGTAGTATTTTCCTTCTGTATACATCCACGTGTAGTCGTGCATCTACCTCTTCTCTGAAAATGTACTTGTCCAGGAACTATAAATGACTGGCGAGGAAGGTCGTCTTGTACACTGTAAAATTCCGTTTGGAATGAATCGAGCAGACGATAACCAATGTGTCTATATTGTATCCTTCTTCTAATATGTATAAAATTATTTTTGTGAATTGACATGTATATGAGTGCGCTGGTAGGTGTGTTCGCGTGTATGTATGCGTGTATGAGTAAGTGTTTGTCCAACACTTAACTTTTTTTTATTTATTATACAATACGATACATGTCATTATTTGTACCTTTTTTTTATCCTATACATTTATGAATAAACTTTTATGAAAAATAAAAAATAAAAAAACTGTTTTGCTCCCCCCCCCCCCGTCATAATCAGGTTTGAAATTATAAATGAGTCAATGAACTAACTAAATTTTGTGCGTCTTTTATCTCATTTGTGCTTTTCGTTTTTGAAATCTGTAGGGAGTACAAACAAACGGGGAGGTATATTCAGACTATACCTATAGTATACAAGTAAGGAGTAAAGAAACAGAAACGTATTTAATGGCTTGTGTCATTCATACCTCGTTAAGGACCTAGGCTTATTAATCCGAATTTTCTCTGACCCATGAGACCCCATTTTTTATATTTGGACATTTATGCTCGGGTGTAGGGTCAGAATACATTACCTATCAAAATGTTGGAATTCACCGACACCATATGGCGTCGGCATAGGCTAGCCGCTTATTAGCCGGACTAGAAAACTTGATCCTTTCATCGAGATATACCTGCATGAAATCGATAGGAATATAATTTATTTTCTCAGAAATTGCGAGCACAGCATTCGTTATATGTTTAAGGTGGCAGGGGACAGTTTTTATGCACAAATTTAAATCCCTATTCACCGGCCTAGTAAAAAGTCAATAAAAATAAAATACACAAGTGAGATCAAAAAGGTTCATATTTTTGGATAGCCATATTAAAACAAAGCATGAGAATATTATTCACTTGACCAAAGAAGTTAATGGCAGTTCATAGCAGCAGAAGTATATGCACCCCAATCCCAAATTTATACCTGCATTTTTCATGTCCGAAGGTCATTTTTGACACTATTTGATGCTCACAGTGCAAACACACGCCCTTTTCCTAAATGATAATCTTGCAAAACAATGTGTACTAAACAGACTGATGCAATTGAAAATAGTTGTCATCCAAGCCTTTTCTGAGATATTCTACTTGCCCTGAACCCACGTGTTTACTACTATGGGAGGCTAGCTCTTCTTCCTAGCTGACTAGTGGTATTTCACTATCTGCATAACATAGCTTCGTACAGGGACAAGTACGATCTCAAGTAATTCTTCTGGGCAAAGTTAAGTTCGAAGGGTTTGGTACACAAAGTGTTGCCATCGTGACTGACTTCGATCTTGGACACTTTGGAGTGCTTAAACTGGAAAGGATTTTGATCGTGGGCTCCGTTGAGGTCTGTATTATTGACGATGCCAACGATTAAATGTTTGGGTAACTGTCCTTGGAACAGATGATCTTCGATCTTGGATCGGAGTCCAGCAGCAATGGTGAATGTTTTCACTTCTACACGTCGTATCGGATACTTGGCGGTCGATCTGCTCAATGTTTGACTGATGTCGTTTCCCGCTTTAGGTAACACTTCTACATGACGCACTTAAAGTCTGGCTTCTTGGATGATGGTTTTGTACTCGTTCGCATGGGCCATCAAATAGAAAGCGACACTGCTGCGATTGAGTCTCAGGCGAATATCCACTCCGTTCAGCCACATGTCCAAATGCAAACAATCCATCAGTTCTAAACTACGACCTTGCAGGATTTTCCTTCGACAGTTGTTAAAACCCACATTGTGATGATTGTCATCGGCTGTCAGGACTGTGTCGTTAAACGTGTCTTCACCTGCGGTGTCATGTTTCCATACCACGCAAGCATCCAGATGAGTGTTCTTGGCCTCTTTTCCGTACGTCAAGAGATTTTCTAGGTACGCTCGGTAAGGGTAAGTATCCATGCTACTGCTGACCAGTTTGTTATTCAAGTACAAATCCACTTCGCTGAACAAGGGATGCATGAAATTGTTGACGGGAGCTCCCGGATTGGTGTTGTCGGTTTTGATCACTTTCAGTTTCAGGTACAAGTAACTGCTATTCAGATCGAGATAATCTTCCGGCTGTCCTTTGATTTCAAACTCGATGGGAGCTGAATCCGTCAAAGAGGAGACGGGATGAAATTCGGCCCATTGGGATTCTTGCGTCGTCATCATGGTGGGTGGCATAGCAAACAGATCCAGTTCCGACTTCGAACAAACACAAGACTCTCGGTGCATCATTTCCTTCTTTTTTTAAATAATCAAAAACGTCTAAGTCTCGGACGGTTCTTCTTTTCTTAGACTTTCTAGCTCTAGGGGTGTGAAGTCCTCTGAAGGGGTGTTCTCGTCGTCTTTTTCTGCCTTGTCCTTGCTGTGGCGTCAGGAAAGCAGGAATGCCTGACTCGGCATTGCCCAGGGCATTTATAGGAGTTTCTCGCCGACCCAAAAGGTCTTTGCCCGTTTGAAGCAAGACATTTTTGCCTGCTCTCAGGAAAGCTTCTTTGGGGTTTTGTTTTGTCAATGATGACATTTTGGAGAAATTCTTTGCCTTGCGTCAACGCGGCATCTTTTAAGGCGTGCAATCCCCGTGTCACCATCGGTTTCAAAACGGGAACCACTGTATGAAAGGCCGATTTGAGCATATCACTTAAACCATGCCCTCGCTGTCGAGCGACTCCTTGGTACACAGGATACATGACTGAAATAAAGTTAGAGTAATCGTTTTCGAAAATGGAGTTTCACTGTGACTTTCCCTTTGGTGAATGGAATATTTTGTCCCAGATCTCCTTTTATGGTAATGTTGACAGTGTCGAAATAAGACTTACTGACGGTCAAATAATGAGGATGTACAAATTCGCGGTGAACGTGATAGGTGTTTCCACCTTCCTCGTCAACAGCCGTGGCAGAATCCACTTTGAAAGGAATGACACGCAGTAACGGTACGGATGTGTGTCCCACTACGTTGTACTCCACCACATCGGAGTACACAAAAATCAAATTCAGTCCTTGGCTCATTTCTACAGGGAATCGAAAATGTTTCGCAAAATCTAAGTTACCGGTCATGGCTGGTATTTCGTTTCTAATCTTGATCAACTTGGGGTCTCCACCCAAAATGTCATACAATTCAGGACAAAATGTAATGGCCAATACTTTGTCCTCTGAAAATTTCATCATTAGGCGACGAGCTATTTTGTGGTACTCGATCGTGACACTTATTCTGGCTTTCTCCAAGGCTTTACCAAACATGAAATTGAACCTCTCAGCAATGGTGTTCACCAGATGTTGACCACTAAAATAATAGCCCGCAGGAATTTTCAAAAAATAAGTGGTTCGTTTAGTTTTGGGGTCTTGTGATTTCATAAAGTCAGCTACACTAGCACGTTCATCCATGGCTTGTTGCACTTGTTCGTCATAAACTTCTACCGTAAAAGTGTTTTCATTCTCGACGATGTTTTTGATTTGTGTAGGGTGAATCATTTCTACCAAAGCCACTTCCCAATGGGCTTCGTGATCCAATTGGATGGCTTGAGGTAATCTGGCCGAGAAATAGCACAAAGTGTTATTGGGAAACACCTCCATGGAACTTTCACTGGGTAACGTTAAGTAAAATTGGTTGTTCATAATTCCACAGTTCTAGTGTCCAAGGAGTCACTGGAAGTCAGAGGAGTGTCTAAAAGAGGATGGTTAGGGTGACTGTTGGAACTAAGGTTGGACACAAGACTCCCGTTGTTGTTGTTTCCGTTAGAGGAATATTTCAGAGACGGATTGGGAAGAAGGTAACCAATGCAACTGCTAAGTAAAATGGTCCACAATTGTTTGTCTCCTTGTTGCAAACTCAAATTGGCAATGGCAGCACCGATGACACAAAACACCACAAAGATTTGACAGAAAAAGACGATTTGCGTTTTAGGCACACGTTCTCCACACCACACCCACAAGGGTTGCTTTTGTAGATCTTGCAGAGAAGAACTGGGGGAAGGAGTGGTCACTGCGGTAGCTGAGGCTGTGTTGAAGGGCATGATGGTCACTTCTTTTTATAGTCGATGAGTTGCGAAGCATCGATCCAAGAGTCAAAACTGGGAGGATATCCTTTCCAAATTACTTTGACTTCTTTGACACGTTTCTTTCCTACTTTACGAGTTCTTCGATCGAGAATGCTTTCGATCTCGTAAACGTCGTCTTCTTTTTTTGGTCACACGTTGTAACTCGGGCAAGTAAAACGTTCCTTTTAACACTTCCCCGTTCATGTCTTCCAATTTATAGACGGGAGGATGACGGCCATGCACACGTTCGGTGACACGAAACAATTCGGTGGTCCAGTTGGGTAAGTAACCTTTGTCGAAAGTGCGTTTGGTTTTGCCAATGCGTACCCAATCTCCTGATGCCAACACTCTACATTTCTTGGGGACAGGCACTGTCGGGGACGTACCAAACAGGCGCTCGAAGACGGTCACTTCGTTGTCGGGAGTCACTTCCTGGGGGGGGGGGGCACGTCCTAAGCTCCTATGGTAAGATTGATTGTACGATTGGACGAGGTGTGGCAAGACGTCAATGTACTTGAGAGTTTGTTGATGCGTAAAATATTTCCACATGCGTTCTTTCAAGGTGCGTTGAACGTTCCACGATGCTAGCTTTGGTTTCGGGATTCTCGGTGGTGAAAAAATGAATGTCACGTTTCTTCAATTCTTTTTGGAAAGCTTGGTTCAGAAATTCGGTGCCATTGTCAGTTTGCCATCGAAGAGGGTGATGCCCGCTTTGTTTCAACACCAGTTGCAGGGCTCGCACTAACTCACTGCTCGATTTGGAAGTCAATGGTACGACCCAAGCAAATTTGGAAAAGACGTCGATGACACAAAACAAATATCTGTAGCCACGATTGTAGGTGGCCAAATGAGAGACATCGGCTAAATCGGCTTGCCATTGGTGATCGATACCCTCTACTTGGGTGCGACTTCTGGAAAATTTTCGTCGAATGGGTTTGTGTAAGGTGTACGTGGCTTGTTCTTGTAACCAGTGTTGCACATGAGGTAAACGGATACTTTTCAGTCGAGTTTTGGCAGCACGATACAATTTCTGAACTCCGTAGTAACCTGCGGGATGGGATGGATCGTAGTAAATGCTGGCTAACACCTTCTCCATGTTTTAATAAGTGATCCAATCTTCACTGATGCTACTCTGAATGGGACGAGGGGGTGGTTTAGAAATGGTTTTACGTGTCCGATGTGCCACGGGTGTAGAAGTGGAAGGTAGTGGTGGTGGTAGTGGTGGCGGTAATGGGATGGCTTAGGTCTTCTTTTCTTTTTTCACTTCTGGTTTCCCTTCTTTCTTTTTCACTTCTGTAGAAGGAGGAGTGGACATCATCTTTTTAACCCAAGCTTTAAGTTCTTCTCGTTGCGGTGTAGGGGAAGGGGTCAACAAGGACGCTCAATCTTACTAGGGATGGGAGCTGCTGACGGTGTTTGAAAGACTTCTCTTGCTTCTTCTTCCTCAGGCAACCGTGGGGCTGACTCTCTCTTGACCACTGGGAGTGGTAGTGGTTGTGGTGGTAGTGGTGGTGAACTTTTCATCAAGGTCTTAAAATCTTTCACAGTGGGTTGAGCTGTTTCGTCTTAAGCTTTTTGGTGAAAGAGTTGCAGTCGTTGCAACAATTGACCCTACCGTTGCGATTTTTCCGTTTCTGACAAATCGCTGCGATCTATCAACGATTGCAGTTCATGTTGTAACTGGGACATCTCGGCCAAATGAGGATTGGGAGATAAATCTGGGGTTCGTTGTTCTTGCCAACGATGGTATTCCATCCTTCGTTTGTAAGGGACTAAAGTCAGTTTTCGTCCTTCCATCAGATTTCAAGGATCACGTCTGAGATCTTTTGACTCCAGTGTCCTCCTTTTATCTTCTTGGTCTTTTATCTTGGAATTAGGGCGGGTATAATATGTTCCATTGCACTCAGTATAGGTTTCGCTACATTGGTAATAAGTCCTAACAGGGGTAAAAATCCTCCGCGTTGCACCAACATCTTTTTCTTTTGACGAATGGGTATTTTCTTTTGGACCATTTGGCGAAGAACGTGTCGATGTTTGGATAAGCAATTTTTCTGATGTTTAGTCAAAGGTATTGTGCCTCTCAAGACTTTCAGACAACATTCGCTCACCGTATCGATGACATCTTTGGAGGCAGTTTGAATGAGTTGTTTTCGCATAGGTGGAGGAGCTTTCGACAGGACAGACATCATGTCCCAATGTTTGACTAAACGAGGAGGCAGTCCTTTCCTTTTCTTTCCTTTGGGGGTAGAAGAGGAATGTCTTTTTTTGGGTGCCATCTTTGTTTGTTGATTCCGGGACACACACCAAAAATACACTAACGTCGATGACTTGTCACACGGCCTTTTATCCTATTTTTTGAGGGGGGGGAGGGACTATCGCTTCGTCATAAAGGTCACGATGTGTTTTCCAAAATCGCCAAAGAATCCTCCTCTTTGTCGGCTTCTCGTTTTCTTTGGACAATTGTGTCTTTTCTGGGGGTGACGTCGATGTTTGGCTAAGCGTTTTTTTCTTTTCTGGACAGGAGAACGACGATGAGGTGACATCTTTTGGTGTACAACATACACTGACATCCATGGCTCGACATGCGTCTTTTTACCTTATTTTTTTTTTTTGAGCCTGTCCTTTACCCTTGTGACAAACTTATCGGCTATCTTATCGAATTCAAGGAAAGGGCCAAAGAAACCTCCCTTTTTGGTGGCTTCTCCTTTTCTTTGGACGAGTGTGTCTTTTCAGAGAGTGACGTCGATGTTTGACTATACGCTTTTTAGGATGACATGACTGCTTTTTTCGTTTTCCTTTTCCTTTTTGGACCGAAGAAGAACGACGATGGTAACGGTGTACACTTCTTGGAGGGGACATCTTTGGGCGTGCAGCAGCACAAAAACACTGATCCGTATTGTTTGCCTCAGGTCTTCTTTATACTGGAATGCGTCGCCACTGATTGTCTTTACGTCGTATCAACTTGATGACAGGCAACACACATCGTGGAGGAGTTCGCAACGGACTAAATCGGGACAGTTCTTTCTTGGATAAATCCAGTAAACTCTGTAACACACCCGTTCTCTCTTGGACTTTGATTTTGGGGGCAGGTACTTTGTAAGCAGCGGCCACAGCCGCTAAAGAGGAAGAGGGTGTCACCACTGGAGGAGAAGTTTTTGGAGACACTCTCTTGCGAGTAGAAGCTGTTTTCTGTTGACTTTTCTTTTTCTTTTTCTGAGGCTGTGACCTGGTCTTGACACCACTGCTCTTTTTCTTTTTCTTCTGTGCACGTTTGGGCGTGGCTTTTTTCTTGGGGACGACTTTGGGAGCATTAGGATCCCATTTTAAGAGGGAACGAATGATGACACCTCCTAGAGAACCGCTACCTCCAGGTTTCAAAAGGATTTGCTTTTTGGTTTGAGTGTCGATGCGAGGATCGGCTAGTTGCGTCAAGGTGACTTTGTTTCTCTCAAAAAAACGTTTGGTTTGATGTGGAATCTGAATGATGCCTTGCAGTAATTGACGTGCTGTCACCGTAAACCATCGTAAGACTTCTTTGGGACTAGCTTCTAAGACACGAGCACGTATTTGTGGATTTTTTTCGCGACTGATACCGTACAAAGCACAAATCAATTTGACGGGAAGATGAGACTGAAGGGACGTCATGTTGACGATGTGTGAGACAGAGTCAAAGTGACCGAGGTTTTTATAGATTTTTTTGGTGATTGTGATTAAGTCGACGAAGGGGACGTGTACACGACAGGCCCTCCGTCTTGGCACCAGTGGTGAAACAGATGGGTACGAAATCGTAAATAATCGGGAGTGGTGGGTTTTAAATCCACAAGTAAATAAGCGTGTGGGGTTTGAGTGGCATCGTCGTACGCATTTGTCAGCCAAGGCGTTCCTAACTGTTTGGCTAAGACTTATACTTGCGATTTATCTCTAGGGCTTTTAAACAACACCACGTAATGAGCATTGAGACTGATGGTACGATGGGCTTTACTTTGTTGAAACAAATTTTGGGTGATGCATTACGATGATGCCCTTTGCGTGTAAACCAGAGTTTAATTTCTTCTTCGTCTTCTCCTAACATGTCGTCAAAAATAACCAAATGAGTTTGACTAGGGTCAGACACGATCCCGTCGTCCTCGCCAGGAATGCCTTCCACAAAGACGATGGAATCGCCTTGACTTTCTCGCAGAAGGCTGTACGCCGATTGCCACTCTTTGTAACACCACACGATGCGTTGGGGGGGGGGGGACGATCGATCAAATGATGTTTATGTTCGATCAAACGTTTGACAAATTCGGTTTTGCCTGAACCGCTTGGTCCGGCAATGAGCATGTTAAAGGGATGGCGAAGATACAAGGCCTCCCAACTAGTCCGATCTACGTGTTCGCCAATGACTTTGAAGGTGGAGGAAGAGGGAGCAGAGACAGTAGAGGTAGCCATAGTAGTGTAAGAAATGTCACTTTTGACACGAAGACAGACAAGACAAGAGTTTTTATACTTTTGCAGGACACGTTTATTGTCATCTTTAAAAGTGAACAACACGAAAGACAAAAATGCATAAAAGCCAAATGGCTAAGTATATGAATAAAAGAAACATCAAAACGATCATAGTGGAATATAAACAGGTCTCTGTACAACATTTGTGATGATCAAGAGGTGAAATCGTAGGAGTACTGTGTAATGTTCTGAGAGTCTCTACACTTCTTGGCACAATCACACAAGAGTCCTCCCGGAATGGCCTTTCAGGGATGTCGATCACGGTCCTGTCCTGAAGAGAGTGGTTTTCCTCAGTCACGACTTCTTCTTCTTCTGGCACTGTCACTAACACTGGTTTAAAAGTTACTTTTTTCACGGAACGTTTTAATTTTTTAGGACTACAGATCTTTGGCATAGTGTTCCACTTCTTTTGTCCATGCCTCAAACCCCCAACGTTTCCAGTCACGTACATCTTTCCAGTGAGGGTGTAAGTCACAAGCTACACACACGTAGTCGTACACATCTTTAGTGCCTAAAAGTTGACGAATCTTGTTTTCCCGTAGAGGCTGAGAAGTATCAAGATGAAAGCGCAAAGCTTTGAGCAGAAGGAGTCTCTCGTGTACATTTAAAGGGACCACTTTCATGTTTTTTGGAGTGGTAGGTACTGTTCGTATAGAGTCCACAAGGAATCGGCTGGTAAACGAAATCCCAAAAAGCAAGTCACTAAGACACACACTATACGTCGACCCCAATTCAATGGACACAGTTCTCGTAATAGGTGTTGGTAATCCTCTACCGTTTCAATAGTGTCATTGATTTCCTTAAACGGAATCTGTTGTATCACGAATGATAAAGGTCGTGGCATGGTAGTCCGTTTTTATACCTCTTTTCTCTTACCTCATTCACTTCTCCTAGAGCGAAAGTAATGAACGTAGTGAGTAATTTCTGACCACTGCCATTCCAGGAAGCGGTCAAGAATGTCAATAAAATCTTCAAATGTAAATGATCTAAAGCGAAATAGTAGAACGAACGCACCCTTGATCCAGAGAAATCGAACTTGTTTGTTGACTTTGGTCAATTTCCTCTTGTGAATTTCTCGACACAAAAGTTCTACAGTCACTAATTGAGATTTGGCTCTGGCAAGTCCCTGCCAAATGCCCTTGTAGATCTTCTCTTGCAATTCGTTTGGTAATGTTTGAAGATTATTTTTTACATGGGGTTTAAATACTTGTCTAGGGGTTGTCCAACGTTTGACTCCTAACCAATCAGCTGGTTTCTTACACGACATGGTATGCCCACTTCAATGACGAGGTCCCACTAAAGGTAGGTAGTGACAATCTGGAGACCATCGAGCATGTTCCAGGTAAGCGCAATCTTTCTTCTCCCACTCGTGAAGTGACACACCACAACTGAAGCACTTTACTTTATCCCCTTCGCCCAAGTAGATAAATCCAGCTCTAGCTAATTCTTCAGGGGTAGGTCCTCCCAGATATTTTGGCCATTTTCCTTGGAAGGTTTGGAATCGACTTTCATAGTCACAGTATTCTGGCAAACGCACAGGGAACGAATATTCGTCTTTCACAGGTTCATTTCGATGAGGGTACGGTGAAATATGCAGGAGTCTGCTCAGTGTTACATGACATCCGTAGGGTGATAGTCGAATGGTTTCATTAGGATGACATCCACCATGAAAACCAGTAAAGTGAAAAGGTGTACGATAACGAGTGGCATCGCTTTCGCATCCATCAGGTTTGACACGCACAGCATCACTTTCCATGGTAGGTATGGTAGTAGTAGTAGTTATAGCAAAGTTCCCATGATGATCAGGTACTGAATCGCTAAGGTCATAGCGTACGGCATCCCTGCCATCGCAAGGCGCAGCATCGTACTCGAGTTTACTCTTGCTGGATACTTGATGTGTGAAAGGATTCATTTTTTCTCGCTTGGCGTTTGTAGTCACAATGAACTATCAGTCTTGAATGTTGTCCCTTTTTATATGCTCACCAATATCAGTGTGACCGTACGGTAAAGTAAAGTGATTGGGAAGCCGTACTCGCTTCTGGCACACGATTTGATAGACTTTTTCGAAGGGTCGGCTAACGATTTGGTGTGTGGGTAAACGTACAATCTTGTGCGGTTCATGGGTGGTCACTTTAAAATTTCCATCCTCTCCAGACTGCAAGGCTTCTTTCAAGACGCCAAAGTTTACCAGTTGACTGGTGCGATAATTGAGAGTCAATCCTTTCACTTTGCACTCCGTGTACACTTCTCCTTGCGGGTTACGGTATTCGTAGCCGTAAATTTTGGGACCGCCACTTGCAAAACTTAGAATCTTGTCGTCGGGATGCTCGTCCGTCCAGGCTACTAAACGGTCTCCTTCGATGACAGGGTGAGCTTGACCCAGGGCGATCGATGTAGATGCATATGCCCGTGTCAAAATACAGCACACAATCTCCTAATAGTTCTAAAGCTTCGTACAGTTTTAAGCGAGCATGGGCTGTCACGTAAGCCGCAATGATGACATTTCCAAATTCGTCGGCTTCTACAAAGTCCAGTTCTTCTTCGTAATTGACTAAGATCAAGTCCTCACGAAGGACATCTACGTGTTTCATGTATTTGGTTTTGTCGTGAAACATCTGAAAGTAGCGGGAAGGTTCTGTCAAATACTCCGTCTTGGGTAAACACGGCCTTTGTGCCATTTTGCCCCACAAACAATTTAACATCACTTTGGCAAACGATCGCCTTCCTTCGTTTTTCTCCACGTGGTCTAAAGTGATGACTTCCTGCTCCCAGTATTTCTCTTTGAATTTATTTTGGTCTTCGGGAGTGTGACAGCAGGAAGGATAGCCGCTAGCTTCTTGTTTTAGTTTCAAAAAGGCATTCACGTAGTCTGCCAAAATGCCTTTCTGAGTCTCGTCGCCCTTAAGGTATTTTTCTGTCTTGGGAAAGTGGTAACTTTCGTACACTTCTAACAGTTGGTATCCCAAGTCCAGAGCTTTAAACAATTCCACGCTGACCCACGTTCCCGTCAAGGCACGTTCTTCTTGGGTGTGCTGACAAGGTTGGTCTTGGTTGCACGTTTCGGCACAAGTACAGCACAAGGAAAATATCAGTTTTCCTTGGCAATGATGTGGTAAAACGGGATGGTACAAGTACGTGGGAGGCAAGACTTTACATTTGATCAATCCTTCGTATTGTCGAATATTGTCCACGTCAATGTGTTCCGTCAGCAATTGTGGGTGCCCTGCGGAAAAGTGACAATATTTGCACACGTACGGATACAGAGAACACACGTCCAAGTATTTGATTTCCTCTCCTTTCTCCTCGTCGGCTTGGTACAGCAAACAGGTAGCATTCGTCCGTCCTCCGTACAAACTGTCCCTTGGGTTTAGTGGGTCCACTAGCTTGTAACTTTCCACGATGCGCTTAAACTCGGTATCGGTTTTCAATCGCTGATCGTACTCGTGTTCCCACATTTCTACCACTTGGTATCCTTGTTCTTCTAACTTCAAGCGTCGCTGAAAAGTGGTCTGGTACAAGTCTTCCATGGTCCGTTGTAAAAACTGATTAGTAGTGTTACGTTGAGGGTAGCAGATGGGACATCCGTGAAATAAGCACCCGTTAAACTCGTACACGATCTGGGGGTTTTCTAAGTCTCAGCCATCTACCGAATACCTTCCGATGGTCTTTTCGCCTCCTCCGTTGCGAGAGTGTTGGATCCATTTGTCTTCCTTGTCACACAAGTAATGTAACCAGCGTAGGGCTTTGACCGAATATTGACGTTTGACAAAATTGGTTGTTTGAGGACTGATGACAGCCAGGGTGTTTTCGGGCATGAATCGTTGGCGGTACACTAAGGAACACGCTTTGGAAATGGTGCAGGCTTCTTTCAAAGGGTCGATCCCACCCTGTTCCATGAACAGTTCTCGAAATTTTCAACAGCAACGCCGTAAAATGTCCACGTCGGAACGACAATATTTTAACATTTCTTCCTGAAAGTCGAAAGGGCTCGAAGCATGAGTCTGGTACCAAGCGTAGAAAGCTTCTCGTTGTTCGGTACGCATGCTGTCGGGGTCGTAGTAGTGAGCATCAGGCAAATGAGGTAGAACGGCGTGTTGATTGGCTTCGGTATTGAAAAAGTGTAGAAAATAGCCTTTGGCCATTTCTGTCATTCCAAACGTTTTAGGCATGCGGCTCAAAGGCATGGCCAAGTAACTCATCGAATCTTTAAACTGCACTTGACCCACTTGCATGGAAATGATTTGGCTCCGTTCAAAGTCACTTTCGGACGTTCGGTACTTTGTTCCGTATAGTATCTGAGAAGAAACTGTCGGTCGTATCCCGAGAAATTGTGAGCCATCACCGTGGCATAGCGATGACAATCTCCGTAACGTTCGATGTCTTCTTGACTCCATGTCTCGTCGATAGGGTTTAAAATCCATTGGACGAAATCGGCTAGCGTGTTAGGTCCCCGAAAGATTTTTTCACGTCCTCCAGGAATCCTGCTACAATGAGGGCAATGAGTCAAGATAGGTTCTTGGATGCACTTCTCGCACGCTCGGTGAGCCACGCAGAAATTAGGAATGTGAATGCCAGTCTCTTGCATGCATTCGAAATCGAAAAAGATGAAATGGCCTTTCTTCTGGTCATTCTCTTCTTCTTCTTCATGTTTGGAATGGTATTTTTGAATGTAGCATTGGTGTTCCAAGTCCACGACTTGGCGACAAATGTGACATCGCTTCTTTCCTGAACAAACGTGCGCCTTGGCACAATTGGTATGCCTTGTCCACAAGTAGGGCACAATCTCAGGAGTTGACAAGCACATTTCCGCTGTGAACCTTGCGTCTTTAGATGTTGTTGCTAACAAGTTGGACTGACAAACGTGTGCTGACAAGCTGGGCAATGCAATCGTTCTTGTCCTTCCTCCAGACAGTGCTTAGAGGCTAAACATCCCTCACATTTCGATCCTCAATGCTTGTGTTGCTCTCGATTGTTATAGCCATAGTCACATTTCTCACAGTAATAACTGTATGACAGGAATGCAGTGATACTGGTGATGGCATCGAAATGTTCATCGGGATAATAGACGTGAATGTGTTTTCCGTCTTTGAAATTTTTGCCTCGAAACAACAGCTGTATGCGCACTTCTTGAGGGTGCACTTTCAAGGTGTAGCGTGGAGCCAAGACGTCTTGCAACTTTTGCATTTCAGGAATGCCACAGGGTGTATCTTTGGATATCCCCGCTTGCTGTAACAGGAGTTCTGCTTCTCTTTGTTGTTTGGTTCGAATCGATCGTCGAATAGTTTTCCAGGCTCTTTTCCATTCTACCGTGTCGTTCTTGTCGGTATACTTTCGTCCCACCACGATGGCACGGGCTAAACACATCTGGTCCTGAGGGTTGTTAATTTGAACGAGGCTACGCTTGATGCTGCAAAGATTGTCTACCAAGATCACCTTTTTGTCATGTCCTGTCCCTTGGGGAAGAGACACGTGGGTCATGAACAGTGTCGCTTTTCCGTCCGTGATGTGAAACTTGTCGTTGGATTGTTGTACGTGTTGAATCTTGTCCATAACTTTAGAAGGTGTCAATTCTGCTGGGCTGCTAAACTCGATCCAAATGGGGGACTTCAAACTGTCGTGATGAATAGAAAGTCTCAAGCGATCGTCTTCTTTGGCTTGATATTGCCGTTTTAGTGTAGTTAACAAAGAATCCCACACATCGGTGATGAACCCTTCTGCTTTCTCCAACGGTACGTCGGACTTGAAATCTTTAAACTTCACCGCGTACGTGTACGCCGTAGTTCTAAATTTTCTGCAGGAACGTTTGTCCGTCTCTCGAATGTGGTAGTACTTTTCAGGGTTTACTGATGGTAATGGACTTTGGTTTGGTGTAGACTCTCTGGGCTTAGATTCTGGTTCACTCATCTCATCTTCAAAGTCGCTGGCATGAATTTGAGCCAAGACTTCAGCTACTGTGCGAGGCGATAAATCACCTTTCTGCCTCTT
Source organism: Megalonaias nervosa (assembly GCA_016617855.1). Taxonomy (NCBI): domain Eukaryota; kingdom Metazoa; phylum Mollusca; class Bivalvia; order Unionida; family Unionidae; genus Megalonaias; species Megalonaias nervosa. The sequence continues at coordinate 45,058 of JAECUM010020457.1, read as the reverse complement.
ACTTTCTTCTCCTTTCTTTACGAAATGATGCGATCGTTTCATCTTGACTGCAAAAAGTCAAATGACTACATTTGAAACGCCATGGACCCCTATATATCCATGCTAGGCTTAGTGCATATATAAAGGGCTGGTGACTTCCCTCTCAGTATTCGTTTCGCTCTCAAGCCGATCAGCACGATGGAAGAACCCACACAGATCGAACTTCTGATTAGAGCTTTGCGAGGTGTCATAAGAAAGTTTTCTTCAGACAAGCCGAGGGACTATTCTCCCTCCTTTCGAGATAAAAGTCAAGATACTTGCTATATCTGTCTGAAGAAAGGGCATTGGGCTACAGAATGTCCAGATCGTCATAAAAGCAAGACTAGTGTCAGAAGAGACAAAAGTCAAGATACTTGTTATCATTGTAAAGAGAAAGGACATTGGTCTTCTGAGTGCCCTAAGAAACAACAGGAGCAGGAGGAGGAAGAAGAAGAAGAGGTGCCCTCGGCAAAGGAAGAACCCCGTCAAGTTCAGAAAGAGAAGACAGAAAAGAAAAGAAGACGAGAAAAATGTGAGGAAGAAGAAGAGGAAAAAAGTGTAAAAGTGAAGAAATTGAAAAAAACAGAGAGAGTGAACGAAAAAAAAGACAGAAGAAGTTTATGAACTTTTTAAAAGTGTTGTGTTGTGTTATGTTGTGATATTGAATTGTAAAAAATTTGTACCAGAATAGACCAGACTGAAAAAACGTAAGTGTCTCTTGGTTTTGATTGTTTAGAATAATAAGGACCTACACTCATACACTCACAACACGTACATCATAGGGTTAAACAATGGATTTTGAGTTTTAATTGATTTTGGCAAAATGAATAGTCTCTCTTTTCGAAAAGAAGTGAGTGGCCCTGGAAAGGACCGTTGGGTGTTTGTTTGTTTTTTTTTTAGAACGAACTCAGGAACGATAAGCAATCCGCTTTAACTGCCTTAAGCCTTTGCCACGGCCAAGGCCTACTTCTGGACTTGCTCCTGTCAATGATTTAGTAGAAATCACTAGGGGTGGTATCTCTGGTGTAGTAACAGGGTTAGGCTGTTTGGCTCGGGAAGGTCTTTTTCTCTTGGGTCGTAATAAAGAAGTCTGATACATTTGTTTCAGACTTCTTAACTCGGCCAAAATGTCCAAGAGTACCGTTACCGTTTGACTTTCACTGTTCTCCTTCTCTCCTAGCCTTTGTTTCTTCTCTACTGCTTCTTCTTCCTGTCGTTTCCTTCTTGCCTCTTCTTCTCGCTGTTGCTGTTCAAAGAGAAATGCTTGTTCTGCCTCTTTCTGCTGCTGTAAAAATTTCTCCAATTCTTCTTTCTGTCTTTGTTTAAAATCGTCGACGTGTGGTAAAGAAGGAGAAAGTGGCGAAGGTACTGGTACCAGAATAAATTCTTGCGAAGAAGAGAAAAAAATCTACTAAATCCCGGTTGAAATCAACCTCTTCTGGAAGTAGCGCTGTGTTAACTTTGGTAGCCACTGCTATGCCATCGCTTTTCGTCTCCACAGCCGGTGCACCCCAATTCATCGTCTTCTTAGTTTCCGTCATGTTTCACAAAACAATGTCGCATCGATTCACTGCGCACAGACGCTAGCGCACCCATATAGGGAATGTGACGTCACAGGTAGCTCTCTTCGGATTGGAAGACAGACTCCGCGAAGTGACTGAATTTTGTAACGCATGTTGGGATTGGTGAACAATTTCAATCCGTTTCGATCCGGTCTTCCACTATAAATAAACGCGGTTCACTTCATTCCCTTCACCTGTTCTCGTCACAAAGATGTGGACCAACGTTGAATCGTCTACTTTCGTATCGTCGTTGTTTTTCCGTACGGACTTACCCATGTATGTCAGATCAGCATGGAGAATCGTTAGGATCACCGAGACAAGCATTTGGAAAAGAAGGACTTATGTGGAAAGACAAGGCTGTCTGAAGAGAGTTCTGGTTTATGGACCAGAGATTAGACGAAGTTTGAGGAAGAGAAGAAGACCTATGCGATGCCCTCTATGTTAACGGAATGGTGTTAACATAACAAACAACGGCCCTTTTCAGGGCCACTCCATTGTCTCGAAAAGATATTAATTCTTTCTTGCCTAAAAAAATTTTTTATTTGATTTTATAATTTATGTAGATATTTATTCCCTCTTCCCTAAAAAATTTGTTTAGTCGATTTTATAATTTGTGTAGGATAGATCTATGGGAAAAAAACGAATGTATAAAACATACTCTACTAAAACACGAACGCGACTGATTCGTGTTAGTCTATAGCAATGACACAGGTGGCATGACGTCACATTACTACCTTGCTACATTGTTGCCAATGCCCAGTACCGTGACGTCACCCTACCTGTTCCATTCCTGTTGGCGCTATACAGGCCCAGCGTGTGCTAATACAAAATTCCCATTGAGGGCCATAGTGGCCCAGGCTGATTTTTTGGGTCTATAAATCGGAGGGCCATAGTTCCCCAGGCTGATTTTCCTTCTTTGGCATGATGAGGGCCCTAGTACCCCTATTTACTACTGTCGAGATACCGTTGGATGAAAGGTTCTTTTGTTGGCATGAACATTATTTTTCCAAAGAAAATCCTATATTCAGTAACTAGTAATTCCACGTGGAATAGCACAGCCCTCTTTCCTGTGTCCATTTTGAATTTCGCACTAGATACGGCTGTTACCAATTACCGTTATGTATCTAAAGTGAAAGCAGGTTTGTTCTGGAAAAATCTGAATGCAGCAAAATTGCACATTTTGATGAACAGGTAACGTCAGACCTACATTACATCCATCAGTATCAACACAGATTGGGGGGAGGGGGGTGATTTATCGGACTAATCTGACCTCTGTCCAAGTGGGTTCAAATCTCAGCTTGGCCAGCATGAGTACTTGAAAAAGCTTGCCAATAGTTTTTTTGTGGGTCAGTAGGTCTTCCTCGATTGTCCTCTTTTTAAATCTACTGGATGCTATGTATAGCCAACTATGTGCTGAAAAAATTCTTCAAACCCAGGAAATCAAACCAAACCAATCATTTTTCATATAACCATGAAAAGTTCTGCCAAAAAATGAACTGCATGCTACAATGTCCTTTACTGCATCATGCCTATTACCACAGTATTTGGACATTTCTAAGAACCACGTGGTTCGTTCAAATGATTACTCATAACCAACTGCACAGATCTGCTAGTGTATTATGTGATGGCAGATCTGGGGCTTGCAGTTTAGTTAGGCTGGACTTAGTGGCAAATATATACTATACCACTATTAGAAAATGCTTGCAATACCTTGTAGTACATAACAGTTTTTGAGATACTAATATTAACATTTTGTTTTTACAGATGATGAAACAATACATCTATGATATAATTATTCTATTTGGAATCCTTGCGGTCCAAGGTCACCCAAAACTTCGAGTGATTGACATGACCCACACACTAAGTCCAAGTACTGTCTACTGGCCAGGAAATCCGCTATATAACTTTACAAAACTATTCCGAGGAATTACTCAACCATATGGTTTTTGGTGAGTGCATTATTTCTTTTATTTGCAGATACAGATCACGATGAAATTTGAGGTTAATTGGGCTCAAACTCTGCTGGTGTTGTGTGAAAAGCTTGAGCAGTGGACACAAATTGATATTCAAAAATTGTAGGTAGAAGAATTAGTATAGTTCTGGACATGTTTCTATTCCTGTTGTAAGAATTCTTTAAATGAATAGCACAAAGGGTCATTGTTATTGAGGTACGATTATTTAGTGTTCAAGTAAATGTACCAAATGTCAGATAATGTTTTGGATGATGAATTTGATTACCTCTTTAAGTGTGAATTCTTTATGACAGCCTAACTGAAGTTGTTTAGGAAATGTTATTACATACGTTTGAAGTCCTTCAAATATCAACATTTTATGACTAAAAAAAATTAATCAATTGTGAAAAAAATTAAGCATATTATTTGGCAAAAGTATGAACAAACTGAAACTGAATAGAAGCCTCGATATACTGATTTTACATTCTAACCTTCTGTGACTCTTTTATGCATTAAGTATCAAACTTGTTTTTATTTCAGTCATTGATAGTTAATATTTCTTTCGATACTAACTGGACTGGTAATGTTAAGATTATCCATATCCTCTCTATCCCCACCCCTTCTCTGTCTCATATACCATATACATATGGCCTGTGCGCAAATTTTAAAATAACATTTTGTTCTACCTTGTAATTGTTAAACCCTAATTACAAAATCGTGTATGCCAAATGTGCTGTTACGAGTCTATGCTCGTAAAGAAAGTAACAGGAAAAAGTGAAAGGCAACAAGCTTTGTAAAATTCAATAAAGAATTTATCTCCCAAGACCACAAAGTGAAAAATGAGAAAAAAAGAATTTACGTTATTGCGAATTAAATCCCAAAATAATCCAAGAATTACAGACGAAAATCCTAATAATTTAAAGTCCTAAATAAAATTTAGTACAAGTCCAGAATAAATCCAAAACCTGAAAGCGATGATGTGTCTGTGGTAGCTTGTAGAGTGCTGAAGTACCAAAAGTCTTTTGTTGAATCACAGTAATATAATTCAAGATTTGAATTCACTATAAATTCTAGTGAATTTCTCTATCGAAGAATTTTATCTGAGCACTTTTGTATTTCCAGAGAAAACAATCACTTGAATTCAATAATTTGAAGAAATAAATTTTCCAGCCCAAAACTAAAATACTGGACACAACATATAATACATTTTAAAAGTGCTAGGTCTTAAAGCACACCTGAAAATATCCTCTCAGTTACAAGATTTATAGTTCTCTACTTGACCTCAGGTTAGCATTTTCTAACAAAAACATTATCGAATGGAAAATAACCTTTTAGAATGATCCTAATGTTTACAAAATCAAAACCATAACCTGTAAAATTCACTTAGGAACCTGGATTATATACTTAGGAAATTCCAAAACCTAGATCTAGACAAAAAACATATTTACTTCTATTAATAATAATACATAGAGAATAATTTAGCTATGTATTAGTTGTTTACACAGAATAAAATTTTTAAAAATCAAGTTGTGTCAAACAGAAATGAACTCAGTTTTGGACAAGGTCAAGTCCAACATACAATCTTACATTACAATAGCATGTAATGAAATAAGAAACAATTTTTTAAAAAAAAACTAACTAGATCGAAATCTGGAGCATCAAGTTTGCTAAATCTTTCATGATACCACTTTTTTTAACAAATAAAGTAGAAACCAAATGGGATCAATTTTTTAGCCCACAAAAGAAAATTATCATTTCATTTTTATTGGATGTGGGATGGGGCTTGGAAGTTGAGATTTTTATACACAAAGTTTCTGACACCTAAATAGCTTGAAACAATACGCTTACCATCTTTTGAAGAGGAAAAGAACTAGTTATATACATCATAACAGCTGAACAAAAATTGTCTTGAGATAAAAGCAACAACAACAAACAAATAACAATACATGTATCCTTGCTGGGAAGAAATTTCCTGCACCCTTCCCCCAAATAAAATGATCAGTCCCTAATGATGCCCTCCACATCAAAGTACCCTGTTGCAAAAAGAGAAAAGAAATGGTCACCATGCTGTCTGCATGTTTGTCCTCACGTCGTAGTCACTGCATGATTTTTGAATCATATCTTTCTTTGGGGAAGCTACACTGGTGACTTTTGATGCCAGCTGCCTTTTGCAGGTGTATATGTGCATTGCCTTTTAATGCAACATATCCTACGAGAATATAGGCAGTTGGAATTGGGGATAGTGTAAATGAGTTGTGTCTCTGCCTAGTTTGATGACTTGGTAAAAGTTAATATAAACTCCTAGTACAGCACTAATAAAAATGTGACATGTTAACATCTCCCAATACAGACACAAAGAAATCATTCGCACCAAAATATCACTTAGAAAAGCGGTTTAAATTTGCACCTGGAATGCCATATCTATGGTAGTATGAGTGGAAGGGTGGAGGAGGGAGTGGCATATTTGTGATATATTTAATTGTACTCCATCTTGTTAAATATACAAACTGACAGACCAGGAATCAAACTCCTACTTCCAACTGTTACCATTCTACGCACCTATGTTACATAGGAAACCTAACACTTTAACTTATAATAATTATTATTAGTCAGAGAGTAATTTCTGCAAAAGTTTAAAAGACGGCAGGTGAATTGACCTTTCGCACGCCATTGCATACAAGAATGATTTTATGTGTATTGAAGGGCTACAAAGATTAGAGATCATTTGCAATAAACTGTCACCATTTAAAAAGAGTTTTGAAATAACTCAGATTTTATGTATATTATATAAAAGCATATGCCATCTGTAAACTGAGACCAAACTCAAACATTATTGTGCTTAAATAACTTCTGTGATGAATGTGAATTAACACTTACTGAGCCAACGTGTTCTTCCCCGAATTTATTTCTGACCATATGCCAAAAGAAGTCACACATACCTACCTTCAGAGAAAATGTTGATTAGTCAGTTATGCATTGTTTATCATTTTCCTTCCCTAGGTATGAGTCCAACTTCTTTGGTACGCCAGAACATGGAGGTACACATCTGGATGCTCCAGCCCACTTTGCGCAGGGTGGTTGGCGTTTGCATCAAATTCCTATGGATAAACTGGCAGGCCCTGGGGTTATTATCAACGTCAAGGACAAAGCAGCCAACGATCCAGATTATGTGGTTAACGTAGATGATTTAAAGAACTGGGAATCTAAGTATGGCCGTATTCCTAACGGAGCTGTGGTATTAATGAATTCAGGATGGGCGCTGCACTATCCCAACAAAACACTTGTATTTGGTTCCTCAACAACCAATGATCCATCTACATTTCATTTCCCAGGATTCCACGAGGATGCAGTTAACTGGCTTATCAATCAGCGATCTGTGAATGTGATCGGAGTGGATACACCCTCTACTGATTTTGGTCAATCTAAGAACTTCCTCACACACCAGGTTCTGGGAAAAACCAACGTGCCTGGACTAGAGAATGTAGCAAATCTAGATATGATACCGGAAGATGGCTCTGCCTGGGTATACGTGGCTGTTCTAAAACTGTACGATGGAAGCGGAGGTCCAGCACGAGTGTTTGCCACAGTAGAGGAGAGGTCATCTAACAGCTCAAACTTCGAACTGTAAAGGTACTGCAGAATGTACCAGGAATGCATAAGACATATGTTATCAGGATCAAGGAAATAACAAGACTGAAGTCTTTGACACTTGAAGTAGATAGAGCTATGTGATTTTCATCCTAATGTCATTTTTCCAAATTTTGCTGAAAATGTTCAAGTTCTGTCATGTTATGGCTATAAAATGGTGTACTGTTCTGATTTTGTTGTTTGGGGTTTTTTGGGAGGGGAGGTGGCAAATATATTTTGTGATAAATTGCTATGACAAAGTTAATCACATTAGGTTACTCACAGAAATTAGAACCACTTTATAACACAATAGTGGGATAGATTGTCATGGTAATAAGATGAAACACTGCATAACTACCGTTGCATTGTCTGTGCTTACATCTAAAGTGTATGCCATTGGGCTCATGTAGATGCATTTACTGATCTTAAATTAAATATTGTCATTTGAAAATTTAATGCTATTGCAGTGTAACCAAAGTCTATTGAAAACAGCCAGAAAAATGTTCATAAGAAGTTTAAAAAGCCCAAGTCAGCAGAGCTAAAATGATGGCATGATAAAACTGAGACTGTGAACATTAAAAAATAGGACATAAAAACCTTTTTTAGAGAAGAAAAATATTTTGGAGAAGATCAAAGCAAATAGGAATTCGATAAATGTTACCAAGCGAGTAACAAAGTAATGAAAAAGAAAAAGAATGCAAAGTATGGACAATCTGCAGATGTTAATTTTTAATGTTAATAATTAATTCTAATTTTGGATAAGATTATAATATCATAGAGGGCAACCTGAAAAGAAAAAATTTTAAAATCCAACTGATAAGAGAGATGATAAATGAAACATTTAGTTAAATACTAATACATGTATTGTTATCCCTTACTTATCCAGTATCATAATTAGCTAAAAGCAAGATTACAATAAGCCATGCAGTTAAGATCTGTATTACGAGTCTATGCTCTTAAAACAAGTAACAGAAAAGAGTGAAGACAACAAGCTTTGTAAAATTTAACAAATCATTTATTTCCCTAGAATACAAAGTGAAAAAGAACTTACTGTTTTGCGAATTAAATTTTTAAAACAATAATCCAAGAATTACAGACACAAGTCCTAGTAATAAAAAGTCCTGAATAACATTCAGTTCAAGTCCCAAAGAGATCCAAAATTGAAGGCTATGACGTGTCTGTTATAGCCTACGAAGTACTGATGTGTCAACAGTATCTTGTTGAATCACAGAAATATTAATTCAGGTTTGAATTCAGTATAAATTCCAATGAATATATTTATCCAAGAATTTTATCAGAGCACTTTGTATTTCCAGAGAAAATAATCACTTGAAATCAATAATTTGAAGAAAATAAAATTCAGCCCAAACTGGTCACAACATAATACAGCTTAAAGTGCTAGATATTAAAGCACGACTGGTAAAGTCCTCACAGTCACAAGATAATATAGTTCTCTGCTTGACCTCAGGTTATAATTACCATTTTCTAAAAACAACCATTACCTAATGGAAAATAACCTTCTAGAATGATCAAATGAGCCCTGTTTATTTGCAACACAATAGCCTATATAATTTACTTAGGAATCTCCAAAACCCTGACCCTGATCAACATATTTACTCCTTCTTTTTTTACCTGAATAATAATTCTGTTAATAAGCTCATACACATAGAAAATAATGAAGCTATTGTTAGTTGTTTACATAAATGAAAAAAAAAAGTCAATCAGGTCAAACAGAAATGAACTCAGTTTTGGACAAGGTCAATGAAATAAAAAAATATTAAAACTAACAGACAAACAATTAAATTAAATATACATAACATCTGTAATTAGTACCCCAAAAATGACAGAAGGTTAACATCCGCTACATAAAAGGACAACAAATATAACAAAATATTATTTCAAATTATATGAGGCTCACATGATGTTGGCAAACAGATTTATACCTTTGAAAACTTATGCAGTTATTTAAGCAGGATTACTTATTTAAATATTTGTATATGTATACTTTCTTAAAAGCTGAAATATTATATGCTTATATATTATTACATACCCATTTAATATTGCACGGTTGATCTAACATTCAACACAAATGTTCAATCTGTGATCCTATCCCACACGCCTAGTCTGGAGCTACTGCTACAACTTTAAATATTACATAATTAGACATTTTAAAAACTTTAAAAAAATAAATATTCCAAAAATTACAAAATTATTGGGAATGATTTACTGCTATGCAGTTATTCAAAACTTTGTCATTTTAAGAAATGCAGTCATATTGGGTGAAAATGGCTACTTTTGTTGCTAGGGATGATTGTGGGGAGTGCCATAAATAGCAAGGAGCAGTTTATGAACTTTTCAAGGTATCTACCACAGAAATTAAGGTTAGTTGACATTGACAGCAATATTTATGTATAAAAGATTAAACAACTGCATAAGTTTTAAAATCAGAATTTGACAGTTCTCAGATGAAGCTGGTGTACCAGGTCGGTATGCATCGAACAGTGTTGAAAAGAAATGATGACGATGTTAAAATATTACAATAAAGATAATGGTGGAAACGTGAGATTATAACATTAAAACTTTACAATCTAAACAAGATATTGTCAAAATTGGTATCAACACACTCACAAACCGGCTGGGTGTCGTCGATGAATCAATCAGTGATCACATCGATGACAGTAAAACCCTCCATTATTTTTTTTAAAACCGAAGATAATCCAGATAAAACTTGCCAATATTGCCACTAAACTAACCACGCTGAAAACAAAGACAGTGATAGCGGCTAGGCCGCCGTTGCTGAAAAACATCAAATCGCAACAAACGGAACTAAATATGGAAAGGGTGTATATCGATACCATTGTACACAAATTTGATGCCGTTCGTGATGATAGTCCAATCACAGATCAACTTGCTGCTATTGCCTCGAAACTAGCCGTGTTGGAAACAGTGGCGTGGGGTGACGAGGTGGATGCATCAGTGGTGTTGCTGTAGGTGCTACCGCATGGCAGCATTAAATTGTTACAAACTCATCTAGATAATAGTAAGGCTGTTCTCAGAAAACTTCAAACTGAAATTGTTGAATTCCCCCCCCCCCCCCAAGACTTTCGCTCTAACCATTGTAGCTATCTCCCGGGGAAAATCCATCTATGGCAGCGAACATGTCGAGCCAAGATGCTGGTATGTTGATGGCTTTGGTGATCCTGTTAGTGAGGGCAAACCACTGACTCAACAAATCGAATTTCTGAGTGATAGAGTTAGTTACAGGCGCTGATAATATCGCTGTGCTGGAGACCGAGATCGATTCGGCTGCAAAAACACTGGATGATGAACGCGGCGGCATATGAATGAGGAAATTATTAAACTTGAGCAAAGAATTCCACCCGTTTTTCAATCTGGAACGGGTACGTCGAAAAGAATAAGACGAGTATTTTACTTCTTTACCGTAACACAATGGCGTTTATCGAGTGTCATGACACAGGGAGACAAAATGCATCGTTAATATACACCTCCCCCACCCCGGGGTTGGATAAACCACCGTTGAGTCGTTGGACGGCTGATAAAACTGGAAAAGACCTCTGGAGATGATCGGAGAGCGGATTAGTTTGGTTTGATACTATTTTTAAATTAGACCCGTATGACAACAATCTAGCACAGACAGACTAAATATATTGTATAAAATTATTTATACATAATCACGTAACTGAGCGCAGATTGCTATGGCACTCCGACTAAAGGTCAATAATTGAAGTGTTGACAAACTAATGCTAGCATCAGTGTCCAAGGACTCCGAATACAGGTATTTAGAATGCCAGCATTATTAGACACTTGGCCCTTTGTAATATCGACGTAATAAAATGATAGACGCAGAGACGTAATTGCGCGCCGAGATCAGCAATCGACAGGATATGCTGCATCGATACAAACGTATGAGTTCTGTTATTGACGTCGCATGTGGTATTGCATCTGTTGCCACAGTGGGTCTTGGAGTGACTGGAAGAGCCATCTCGATTACAGTCGGGGGAATCCCCGTTGATATAGCCATCAGTGCCGTATCACTCGTTGCCTGTGCGGTTAGTACTAGTGGAAAAATATTATCAACGAGACTTCATAGAAAGAATCAGTCGCCGTATTAAAATCATGGCAGCCGCGGAAAGTAGTTTGTGTAGGATTACTCAGCTCCGCCGTAACCGCAGATGAATGCATCGCCATGTTGGCCGAACTGAACAACTTCAGTGACTAAAGTGACTGGTGGCAACAAATCTCAAAAACAAAAATAATCACGCGCACTACCCGGGTTAAATAAATATATTTTTATGCAGAATGTTTATACTAACATCGCTACATCTTTTCTTCTACAAGGCTTTTTTCATCTACCTAAAGTTGATGTCTATTTCGTCGCTCATATTTCTCCTCCAATACTACTCGAGCTTCTTCGAAAAGAAATGCAAGTAGAAGTAATTCTTCTACGCCCACGATGGATTCTGCCATTTAGAACTCCAACTCTTTGATATTCGAGGAATAGTGTGTAACGTCTACGCTCTCACAGTTCTTGTATTCGTTGAAATTTCTCCTTTTTATAATGACTATTCAATTCCGGATGAAGACAAAAACTTTTTTCTAGATATTTTATCTCATCAAGTGTCAGATATATTCTCTCATCGTTCATGTATATATGAGATTTCTATTTTTAAATAATTTTACAAAAGGAGAGAGTTAAGCTCGAGATGATGCTTATCAATGGTATTTCCTTGAGGTTATTATAAGAAATATTGCTATTTAAAGTTGTTCATATATAATTTTATGGTCAACAGACTTTTGTAATGATCAATGTTAATAATGCTGTGTGAAGCGGCCCCAACGAGCCCCTAGGTGCCAAATTAATGCTGTGTGAAGCGGCCCCAACGAGCCCCTAGGTGCCAAATTAATGCTGTGTGAAGCGGCCCCAACGAGCCCCTAGGTGCCAAATGACACTCTAAGTGGTTCAGACGCGGCTTCAGACCTAAACATCACCCCTCAAAGAACTGTATGTGGGTCTAAAAAGTCAAATTAATACCAACTGATACATTCGTCAAGTTGACTTTAAGTTCATATATATCACTCAAGCTAAGCTGTACCGTCTCCCTGATTAATATAGAAAAATGTTTTTTCCTTGCGTGGCTCGAACCTGCAATGTCTATCTCTGTAACTGCACTGCCAGCCATCTAACCATTTGAGCGACTGCAACAGTTAGACATCAGTACAATAATATATAAAGTTCACCGCGCTGCAGAATAATGCGTCATAATCCACCCGTACAATCCAATATCAAAATTGGATCCAGTATTGTTTTGGGCGCACGGCCCTGCGTAAAATGGACCTGATTTTATACTGGTAATGTGTTAGCTTAGCGGACTAAGACTAGCTGAGACGGTCGGATCTAACAATTAACTCCTCTCTGCGGTTAAAGACACACAGAATTTTTTAATAATGAGAGATCCGATCATCTATGTGTATTGAGCCAGTCTGAGTGGCATAATCTCCAGCCAGTTTATTTCAAGGTAGTCGCATCGTAGTCAGTAAGATACTTTTGGAATACGTTGGCATGGGTACGATCAATATCCATGAAAAAACTGAATGGTATTGTAACGTGCTCACCACTGTTTAATTTCCCAGCGCAAGCTCACTAATATTTAGAAAATTACTTCCTGTTTCGAAACTTCGGCAATCCTTAAATTGAGACCTCAAATTTGTTGCAATAATATAATGTTCTGGTAGTATATAGAAAGTCGTCTGATAACAGACGAAATCCCTGTAGAAATAATGGCTTCTTATACTAGCTACTTATATGTGAGGAAATTATTTATCTAAGTATATAAACAATGTAAAAATCTGAATGAGAAAAATAGAGGATTTATTTTAGCCTTAAAATGTCAATAAACAAATCAATATAATGCAATTTACATATTCTCGTCCTAGTCAATAAATGAATTAATATAACAGAATGTACATATAATTATAACTAACAGTCTCAAAAATTTGTATTAAATAATATTATAGATATAATAGAATTTACTGTAATGATTTCAGAATAATCATAAGGGTAACATTAAAATCCCAATAACAAACGGATTCAGATAAATAGAATTAATATGCGAAACGGGTGGCCATTTCTGTTACGATAAAAATATCAAGTCTATAAATGTACTGAAATAGCTTTATGGAGGCCCTATATCCCTACGTAAAAGTACTCGACGCATTATCTTTGGCTCTGATTTTCCTTAGTACCGAAATTTACTAAATGACTATATATATTCTAATGTGATTATTTTCAGTTAATTTCTATTCAAAGAATAATAACATTCCCTATCACTTTTGGAAGCCGGTTATACATTATGTATTGCATTTGCATACGAACCCGATGCCGGTTGGAGGGAAACTGACTGGCGTGCACGACACCCGTATTTTAACCTTCGGTTGCACTACACAGTGTAACACTCCGCCAAAATAGTACATACTGCTAACAAGTATTTAAGACTCCATAAATATTAAATATCGTTAAAATATTGAGATTCAAAACAAACATTGAATGCTAATTATATTATTACACTCTTAATTACAAATGTATTATCAAACACTAAACTCATTGTGTCATACGTATAAACAGTAAACATTGGCCTCCAAACAAGTTGATGGTGCGGGAAAATTAGAACATGCACTATCCTAATGCCTTATCCTTGCAAGAGACGGTAAGTGCATTATTTTATTGTTGAGCATACCTTATTCTACGTAAAAACTAGTTATATCAACGGTTTATTGGTATTCAATAATGCTTGTATACACCGCGTAGTGGAAATCTGAGGTGCCTCCAATACATAAATTGCCTCCATCGGACAATAGAAAGTTTAAAATGTATTTAACTTTGAAATTGTATTTTGTCTTTACATGGTCACGCATCTCATCAACATCAATAAAGTCACCATATTCGATGATTATTATTGGAGTTAAATTAGATAACAAATTCCCAGTTGACGCTCATCTGGAATTTTTTACACATCGATAAATTCTGCGAACTACTTTTGGCTTCCTGTTTCCAGATCATTTTATGTCAAGTTTTATCTATATCAACGCCTTAGACCATAATAATAACAAGAAGTCCCCACCCACCCACCCCTGTGATTTCCGATCAAAATTTAAAAAAAAAAAAAAACATATTATAATCGTCCATTATGAGTTAAAACAATGTAATTGCACAGACCTTCCTGCACTCCAATACTCGCCCAATTTACCGAAGAAGGCATATGAGAGGCTTTGCACGCCAGTCTTCAGAAATTATTGCATTTCACTTCGATAACATGTTCAGCTCTTTATTTTTGATGTTTGATTATGGGATGGGCGGGTCCTGCTAAAATAGATTTATCCCCGGTTAATTTTTTAAACTTGGACGAATTGTAACCGTAAGTAGTGTACCTAGGGATAAATATTTTTTATCGGCATCCATTCTTTTGTCATTCGAACCATAAAATATTTTGTTTGGTTCCCCGCCTCTCTGCTGCTATTTATATGTGATGGCATGGCAGTGACATGATATGTTTCTTATGTATAGGTATATTTTTTAAAAATTTATATTCTTGACAGTAAATTGGAGCGATTGTCTATAGCTAAATTACATGTGCATGCATATGTTCTATTTTAAGATATTAAGAGTGTAAGATTACTTGACATCTTTAAATAGATGCTTACGTCCCTGTTTACAGTTACTATTAATAATATTAGTAGTAAACATGATGACAAGTTGTGGTATTTTCCCATTGGACTGTTCGGTCACGTGTGGTAGAAGAATTACCTTATTTCCCATTTGATGGGTTAGGTCATGTGGGATCTTTAATGATGTTGGATATTTGCAATTTGTCATGTACCAGTAGGTACAAAATGCATGTTTTACGTCTTATGCATGTAAATAAATTGCTAGGGCTGAACAATTTTCTCATTCCTATTTCTTGTGTTCTTGTTGTAACATCGAGTCTGCAGAAGTATTTTATTTTGTATTTAGATATTATTTGAGAGCAAATTAATCAGTGGAAATAGAACTGGACTGCAATATTATTCTGGGAATATTGTGAATTAATCAAAGGAGTTCTGGAGAGTGCCATTTTAATACATCGGGACTGTTGGCAGATCTGTATATTCGAGGATTTGGCACTCATTCGTAACATTCGTTTCTTTTATACTTGAATCGAACTTTATTAGGATTTTTTTGCATTCAATTCATAACACTGTAAGTTCCTCTTCTTTTTCTTTTGTGTGGTTGTTTTATAACTTTGATAATTAAATTATCTGTTAAGTTTTACAAATTGTGTTAGTTCTGCTTATTTCTGTTACTTAGATTATGACCATGTATTCGTAACAATGTTGTATAGTCCATAAATGTGCTTGACCAATACCCATCCGTAAATACTTTCAAAGACAGGAGGTGGGGTATGATTTATAATGAAGCTTCGACAGGCTATTCATTTTTGTTATATGCCCAGTATTGTCAATATATTCACTACTATGTCTCTATAATACACCGTTTGGTTTATGCATTTGCAATATGCTTGTACCGTGACATTCTCTGTTTGTCCTTATTTAACGTGACATAACTGAAGAATAGTATGTGCCTGCACGTTAGCTGCATAGTGCACAATAAACCACCCATTCAAAATAATTCAAGTATTGGACTACGGAAGAAAACAGTTGAAAACTAGGATTGGAGTACAGGGACTTACATAACATTGAAGCATCTCAGGAACAGGTAATGTGGACAGATTGAGCTTGCATTTGACAACATTACCTGCCATACTTTATTCTTAAATTGTATGGTGATGTTTTAAGGGTTGTTGGTAATATACAATTCAGCGCAGGTGGATGGGGTATGGTACTCAGATTTTGAAGAAATGGCTATAAATTTTGGCAATAGTGATGCTCAATTTGCGTCAGTAAACTATCTTGCAATACATAGCACTTAATCTACTTACAATAACAAAAATGTCATACTTATTTTGTCAGCATTCTTTGAAGCTCTGTACATTCATTAATATGGAGTTTGCAGGCAATTACACAATAATGTCCCTGACGCTTTATTAATAATTCAGTGGGTGGCTAGTAAAAGTGGGTTTAAAGCTTTGAGAAACTGAGTATAAGTAGTTTTTCGGCACAGGCTGTTTGCAAATAAAAGACATTTTAGTCAGTTTTCAAAACATGGAAAGTATCGTATATATATATATATATATATATATATATATATATATATATATATATATATATATATATATATATATACTATATATATATATATATATATAAACACCTACATTTGTCTTTCATTCATTATGTGTGTCCCGGCTGACAAACAGGAGGTCGCGTGTTAGAAACTCGCGGCAGCACTCCACATTTTATTTTACTTTTTTGTTATGTTGAAACTTTCTTTTATACGGAAGCATATTAGTGCTAAATCGTGTCTGTCAAAAAACAAATATATTGCGAATAAAGGCAATAGTTATTGCGAATATTCGCAAGACACTGAGAATAAACGCAATACTACTGCAAATAAATGCAATACCTATTGTGAATATTCGCAATACTGTTGCGAATAAATGCAATAACTTATTGCGGATATTCGCAATACTATTGCGAATAAACGCAATACTTTTGTGATTTAGGCAATCCTTTCCTTACATTCAACCTGAAGAAGTTTTTGAATTTCTCTGTTGCCAAATCCTCTGCGTCTGTAGGTGAGTATGGACATATTTATTTTACAGTCGTAAATGAAAATGCCAAGATTATTGCTCCATTTCTTAATGTATTCAATTGAATTTAAGTTTCGCCTAACTATTTCTTGTTGAAAATGAATGAATCAGTGGCAGGGCAACGGCCCAGGCCAAGCAAACTCCGCAAATACGGGATGGTGGGTAGGTGGACATAGGTAAATTGACAATGAAAACACTAAAATAATAGTTGAGCATAACTGCATACAGCACCTCGGCCCACATTAATATTTAGTATTCTCTTGGTACAGTGTACTATTGACATACGCATACCCGGTACTGCTACCAAATTTGATTCGTGCACGTGTACTCTAGATTAACATGGCTTCCGGTTCTATTTAATTGCAGCAAGCGATCGAAGATGGAGCCAGAGCTAAGTGAATTTCAAAGAGACATAGGGTGCCATGATGCAATTGAAAAAATGGAGTTGGAAAAGGTATTTTAATGCAAACTTCAGCAAAAGAGATCAGCGATAAGTGCGACATTATTTTTATAACCCAGTCAGATCCATCAAAACGTTTCTGCTTTCCGAGCAAAAGCATCTTTATAAACTATAGCTCTGTAATGCCAGCAAATATAAACGTTAGAAATGTAGAATATTTGTACTAATGTTTTGATAATTTGGTTACTGGAATCGGTTAGAAACACCATGCGAAAACCATACAAATGTGAAGCATTAAATTACATGTGGCAAACCGAAGAACACTTTTTTGAGTCAGCAAGTATAATTTACCGCAGTTTTGCTAGGCTAACCAAAAGATGTCTCTTTATTCAGCATGCGCATAAGCATCGTCTAAAGTATGCATTTAATAAGATATACTGAAGCAGATAGTGTCATTGTATAGAGCTCTAGTATCATAGAAATGCTAAGTTGTGTTTTTTTTTTTTTTTTTTTTTTTTGTTTTGTTAAAATTACAAAAATGCATGGTGGCTAAACAAGCCATCTAAGACCTTTATATAAAGCCTACAGCAAAACGTTACAAATATAAATTATTTTTTAATGTACAGTATAGCAGAGTAAAGAAGTGGAACTTAAAGGATAATAGTAGAATTTAAAATCGTATAATTCCTGTTTGTAAGATCTTGTATAGATATTCCAGTTAAATGTTTTGTTTCCATTTTGTTTACTGATATAGATTCAGTTTCAGATAATGTGTATAGCAGCAATGGTTGCCCTTCAACCAGAATTGAACTTGGCTCAGGTTTCAGCATCTCATAATGAAATGCTCAAACTCAAACAGATCCACAAGGCAATTTCCCATGACTAATACAGGTGAATTTAGCAACATATCATGGGATTATAACCAGGTACCTCTCCCTTGTAATGCTGACTTAATTTGCAATATAAAAAACCAAAGTTGTGTTATTATTTTCATTAGCACATCAGATATGATATCTTGGGTATCCATTATTCTTCTGGCACTGTATTAATTACATAATCCTCTATTCCAATCTAATGAGACATTAAGTGTTGCAGAACTCTGAACTCTTTTACTGACACAACCACAAAATTATTCTTGAAAATATTTCTCCATATTTCAAGGATTTTACCCTGCTTTAACATTATTGTTTGTTTCACATACCCAAGTTTAAAGACTTACATCTCTAATTTGTGTCTGTTACTGGTATCTTTTATGAACATTGTTTGCATTTATTTAGAAAGGTTTACCATTAGTAATAATTTTGATCAGTTCTGTATAACTAGGATTGTGCTGATGTATCATTAAACCCTATCAACGTATAGATATGTATACACACAGACTCTTTAAAAGATTTACATTGAGTTATTACTCATGTTCAAATAAGCATCCTCATACAACACTGCCATTATATAAAAGAAAAGGATCAAAGCATTCAATTTTATCACGCTGTTTAGGCCAGACAGTGAACATCTGTCTGTCTGTTGGTGCCCATGTGTTTTTGTTAATTAAAATGTACATTTACCATGAAGTTTCATATTAGCTAGAGCTTGGAAGCTGTGACTGTAAGAATAACGTTGACAAGGTTTTATATCATTATTCACAATGATTGACTTTGTTAACTTAAACATCAGGATTTTACACCAAGTTCACATTCAGCCATTTGGCAGCAAGGTCATCTGGGACAAACATTCGACCACATCTCTTGTTCATTCATCACTCTGTTATGATCAAGGAGCTCATGCAAAGGTTTATCAAGGGACAGGCTTTTACTAAACAACTTAGTCATATAGAGGGTAGTCTGTCCCCCTTCCTGTGCATTGTAGCCTTTGAATGCTGCTTCTAGCTTCAAGGTTCATACCTCTTCTTGGTCCACTAACCCACTCCCCACCCCCCACTTTGGATGTGGAATGTGGCTCAAGTGGGTATTGTAATGGGAACCTATGAAAACATTGGAATTCTTAGAAAAAAATGCTAGGTCACTAGTAACCATAGCCTAGCATTCTGACCTCTTTTCAGCAGGATCATTCAGTCGACTGCAGGAGGAATCTCTATTGCCAATGGCTCTCCATCATTTCTTGGAAGCAGTGGCATAAACATCTAAGCATGAGTTGTCCTTGTCAATGGCCATGTGGACCTTCTCCACCTCTGCAGGGATGTTGCTCTGACAACTTCCAAGCTCTTACTAAATCACAGTAAGAACCTTCTTAGGGCTGCCACCCTGGAGGCAGAAACTCTCTTAGGAGGGATCATCCTGTCTGTTTTTACTTGGCCTGAGAGACCATCAACACTGGTCCCTAGCACCCACTTCTTGATCATCAAAACCAGCTAAGAAGTGGAATCATCCTGATTGCTCTCAGGGCCCATCGGCTAAATTGTTTAAAGTTTTGCAGCCCCAGTGTGAACAACAGCCCCAATTTAGAGCTCCACCTTGGCAGGTGGGCCCAAGAAGGGAGCACCAAAAAGGCCCAGGGAAGAAGTTCACAGGCCCTTCCCCTTTCGTAAGTACATGGGTGGGCATATCTAGGGTCTTGCTTCCGCTTCTGTAGAGAATATATCTTCTTTTGATTTTTTTGGGTGCCAGGCTAAACCATTTCTCACAGTCTTGGTCAGGCGTAATGGTTGATGGCTGGGTCCTTTCTAACATAAGAGATGGTTACTGGCTTCAATTCTGGTAGCAGTTGCATCCCATTTAAGATCATTAGGTATCCCCATCTTCCAATAGTTTGACGATTGGTTGTTCCCTCAGACAAGACCTGTCTTGCTGTTGGCCCATAGTGAACAGGATGGGTCTTCTATCCAACTTAGAGAAATCAGAGCTCAATCCACCTCAAGGTTTGGTCTACATGGGGGTAAATTTCATCACAGACAGAGGATTGGTCTGTGTTCCTCTGGTCAAGAGTAAACACAATCCTGTCCCCACGGGAATCACTCAGAATCAAGACTGCACTGTCAGCTTATTCTTTTCTCACTCTGCTGGGGACATTGAACTCCACAGGTGACATGTTTCCTCTAGTAGAATCTTTTATGATTGGTGTAGTAAAAAATGTGTCAATCCTTGTCGTTTGGTGAAGTAGAAGACGTGTCAATCCATGTTATCCCACTGTGTGCACAGTAGCCGTTTTTTCTCTTCTTCTTTGAAGAAAAACGATACTCAGTTTCTACTAATAAGGGCTATTGAGCAACCCTTTCCAACACTCAGGTTTTCATCAGGATGGATTCTCGTTTAGCAGACTGGATCAGGTATGTCAAATTGCAAAGATCAGTGTCTCCCCCCACCCCCACCCCCACCAAAACCCCAACTAAATTTCAGATGTGTGTAAAGTACTATGAAAAATGCTGTATCATTTCCATGAATCACACCATCTTATTGCACATTATTATTATATAATGAAAAAATATATTTATAGCTCCAGTTGATGTTTTTAAGCATTCTTTTACATCATAAATTATACATGCTTGCATTCAGCCAAAGATTTATAGTTGCACAATTCAAAGAAAAATGATTGCAGAAGAGGGGTAATTGTTCTGTGTCCGAGTATATCTACGTATCTAGATTTCTTCCTTTTCTTGTGTGATCCTGATTCTCTGTACAATAAAATGTCCTCATTTTCTACATATTGTCATTCCCTTTTATTTCTTTTTCCAGTTGGATCTTACAGTTATCAGCTATATGAGTGTGGATGACTTGGTGCAGATTTTGCCAAAGCAAAAAGAAACAGGAATCACGATCTCAAGGGAAAGAAAGAAAAACCAAGCTAATTCAAACTTTATGTGCCAAGTTGGGCATTGTGAAAGCTAGACACTGTCATGATACAGCTCCAGCAGAATTCCGAGATAAATGTATTTCTGAGTCTTCTTTGAAGCGGAGAAAAAGAATTATGGTAAGACATTGTAACAGAAATGCTTTTAAAGAAAACAGGAAAGTAGAATTGGGATGGATACATGGTGGAAAGCAAGTAAAGACAGCAAAAGGAGGGGGAACTCTCAAAATTGAATTGCCAAGAAATAGCAGGAAAAAAGAAGTCTTGGATAAGGCTAAAGCACTTTTTTTCCCAACCAATCATGCCCCACTTGGTAGTATTGTAGATTTTATATTTAAATTAACAGATTTTTCCAGCTGAGAAATCCAAAATGAAACAACTGAAGAATTATATGAATCCTCAAAGGTAAGTTTGCTGAGACTTTATATGGTCACAGTGAGAAAAGATTCAGTCAGTACAGAAAGTCTCACTCTTCAAGATCAAATAACGATACTTTCTGATCCACTCACTGAAGAGAACACTATAAGCGTACCAGAAACATTACATCATGGCTTAGAGTCCTATCACAAACCACCTGTAACTTTTCGGAATAGAAATCCTAAAGAATCAGACTGTGAACAAGATGAAAGCATTCTGATTATATATCCTTTGGATGTAGCAGTACCAATACATCTTCAGTCAAAAGAAGAGTTTTCATCTGCGTCAGTGTTGAAAGTCACACCCAGTCAGGCACAGCCAGTTGCGGAGTCTATATCTGAATCTGTTGAAAGCCTTAGCACCCTCATTCATGCACTTCAACATGCAAGTTACGCCAACATGTATGTAAATTGTACACAAAATACCATCATGCCTTCTGTTGTATTAGATTCTATGTTAGACCAGCACAGTTCTGACAATGAAATATTTTTTCCCCCAGGGGATGGCCATTTTAATACCAGATCAGAACTAGATGACACAGTTCCGTTGAATGAGAGTGTTAAGAAAGTAACAGTCAAGAGAGGTCATGTGTTTCATGACATGATGAATTATTTTCTGGATGCCAACTTTGATTCTAGATTAAATCAGTTACAGGTAGAACTTGTATCTGAAAGAGGTGAAGATGCTGGGGGGTGTTTTCAGAGATGTTGTATCGGAATTCTCGGAGACCGTCTATTAAACATACAGTTGGGTCTGATATCAAAATCCCAACAACTGAGCATATCATGAGGAAAGAACATTGGGAGGCAGTGGCCAAGGTTCTCATATGTGGATATAAACAGGAAGGGTACTTGCCCATTCGGCTGTCACAAGTTTTTCTTCAGAGATGCATTGATGGAAAGGATGTCCAAGATGAGAAACTGTTGGATACTTTTCTGTCTTCTCTGCCCACTGTGGATAGGGAAATCTTTGAAATGGCATTGAATGATTTTGATGGTGTGGATGAAGATGATCTTTGTGATGTATTTTCAAGCTATGAAGCACGCATTATGCCCACAAAAGACAACATCAGAAAGCTGGTTAGAGACATATCTCACCTTCAGATAGTGCAAAAACCTTCATTTGTAACAGGGTGCTGGTCACCATTACTTCAGTGCTATTTGAGATCATTGCTACCCAACACAGGACTTGAGGAAGTGTAGAGAGATTTGCATGTGACAAACAAAAAGGTTTTGAAGTTGCTTCAATTACCAGATGATAATTCAAAAGCAGAAAAGCTCACACTTGATGCTTTGAGGCAATACATCAAAAGCTGTAGAAAGGACAAACTAACAGTATTTTTGTGATTTTGCACTGGAAGTGATCTGATCATTGGCAGACAAATTCAAGTTAGATTTACACCATCAATGTCTGCATTTACCGTGAGACCAATTACCCATACATGTGGCAGTGGACTAGAGCTATCCATTAGCTATGACAACTTCGTCTTCATGAGCACTTTAGAAATATTTTAGACAGCAAGATGTTAAGAATGAACATTACTTAGATGAAACTTGATTGTTTTTCTGAAGATAGAGTTCATTTCTTGACTGGTTAGAAGATAATCTGTAAATCCCAAGAAACAAGATTTGTCTCATCTTTTTTGTCAGATGTGAAAATAGTGGTTTCCTTTGACAGTAAAGTATGGACTAAGTGGCTTAAGTAATGGGGGGGGGGGGGTGGTAATACAGATTAGATATGAAAATTAGTATTTAGAGATATCAAAAGAGTTTACAGATCTGATCAGCTGACACTTGGGTCCCTATAATTTGTCAGGAGTCCATTGTATTTATGATGTGCTCCACATTTTGGTACAAGGTGTGTTTTATTTTTCTTTTAATTTCTTTTCATTTTATGTGTAAGACCCAATAAGTGTAAGGAAGGACTTTAAGATTCTTAAAAAATTACAAACTTTGAATTGTTTGATATCTTAGTTGTGTTGGTTATTTTTTTTATAATATTTGACAATTTTTATTATGAACAAAGTGTTCATCCAAGCAGTTCAGGACACATAGTTAATGTTTGTTACATTTGTCTTCACTAGTTATTTCTTTGGTTTGCTTTTTCTCATACTAGGGTTTATTTTTGTTATTTATGCAAGATGGGGGCCTCAGCCGGTTTGGAACCATTATAAAAAAGTTAATCATACAGGGTAAAGAGGCCTAACATATGGGAAAAGACTGTGCTACTTGCACTCAGTTTGTAATTGGAAAATCATTGGTATTAAACATAAATAATGCTTTGTCCTGGAAAATGACTGGACCTTGTTACAGTTAGAAGAATCGATAGAATGTTTTTGCAATATCAGATTTCCATTATACACTGGTTTCCTTCCTGCAAAGTTTCAGTGAACTTTTCAAAACATTTGGTTACTTTAGCTGATGAATCTAGTGGAAGACATCGTGTTTAAAGACATAATATGTATATCATTGCTCATGTTAAAACACACACACACACACACACATAATGATACAGATGTCCTTGTATGGTACTGTACACAAAGCAGCTTATGATGGACATGACTTTGTCATTCCTATTTATTAGTATCTTAATACTTAGTCTCATTATCCATTGAAATAAATGTATAGTCTAATTTAATGCCAACACTAGTAATTGTATGACATAATTTGAATAAATAATTGATGCTTTACTATTCCCATTCATCTGGATGTTGTGGGGGCCCTTTGTCTCTAATATGAGGGCTGTCATTCTTGATTCCTGTTCCAATGGTCCAGGGTCCAGTTTGTTTTGGTGGGTGGTGGGGGAGCAGGTCAGAGGTCAAATATAAGAAATTACAATGATACATTTTCATATATTTTCTTAATAAACTTCATATATGTACTCACAGGAGGAAGACCCTCATAAGTGTGACAGATAATACATATGACCCCTGGGTACTGTTGAGTGTTGAGCATGGGTGTTGGTATTTGTCTTGGAGTATACTGTACAATTCATGGGGATTTGTGAAGGCAAGCCATTGCAGTTGCTTTTATGTCATTTAAGAAATAAAATCAGTTAGTGTAAAGTCAAATAACTTTATTCATTTGAGCGTGTCATCTTTTATAAAATTAATGCAAAATAATATTTTACAATAATGTTGTATTGTATGCATCACAATATGATAATGGCAATACATTATAAATGATTATTCAAATATTGATATTATCAGTGCATATCCATATAATAGTAGTAGTAATACATTATGTATAATACATGAACAAATGGGGATTTATCTAACTCCATCATATATTGGATTAATCAAGTGAAAACTTAAGTGATATGTTTTAAGTCTTTTGCTGGTTCTTGTTTCTTTACTACATGAATAACTTTATATAATGCGTCGTATTTGTATATGCTACCTTTTGCAACATATTTATTGAATAAGGTAAAATTAAAGTCCACAGTATTAAAGAAATGAATGTATTAACCATAAATTGATGTGCACCCAAATGTGTGCAATGTAACCTCAGATGTGTTGCATTAAGTACCATTAAGTAGCACCACGGTCTAGTATATCAGTAGTAAGACCCACTCACCCCGACCAAAAAAAATTTTTCTCAAAATGGTGATGATGGGATTCTGGCCCAAGTTTATTTCATCGATTTTGTATTATTGTTACATAAAATTTCATACTTGCAGGGGTTGGAAGTTTAGACTCCATCACCAATTATCAGTGTTTCAAATGTGGATATTAAAAATATTTCATCATCATGAAAATAGAGACTAAACTTTATTCTACCGCTCACACAACGACGAGACTCAAATAAATCTTTTATCTGTGGTTTATTAAGAGGATATTTTTTATTGATAAAATATACCTTAGACCGATCAAAATCGATGGTAAGTTTAGTATATTTTTGTTGACTGATCAGATCATGAAAGTTATTAAATCCCTTTGATAACTCACGGCTCAATTTTTTAAGATAATTAAAATACTCGCTGTTACCGGATCTGATAAGTGAAAGTTTTAACTTGTCACGGCCACTAAAACATATCCCTGATATTTCATCGTTAATTTCACTGTCAACTGTTTACTGTCTATCATTAGATATTTGATCTTGCTATTATAGCTATTTGTCACTGTCAAATTTTCAAACATTATTTCTAAAGTTCACACACAATTTCATACTCTAGTCATCAAATATAATGTCAAGTATAGATTTATCATCTGATGAAAATATAATATCGAGTATAGATCTGTCGTCGCGACAGTACCCAAGAGCAAACGTATCTACTCCATTTTCGCAATAACGTTTTATTTGATGATGTGCGAGTTCATTTCATCCTTCAACTTATCAATAGCCTTTTTATTTGTGTCATCATAAAATTTACTAACACGAGGGTAATCGGAGAGATCAAACAGATGTCGGTTATCATAAATATCTTGATAGACGTCCTCACATTCGATTTCATAAATAAGTGAGTCCATATCGGTAAACAATAATTTACTTTGACGGCTACTGCTTCTTAACAAAATTGTAATGAAAATCGTATACGAGCCACTTCGACAAATTTAACACGGAAGCCCCAACGAAATAGGTTTATTTAGTTTTAGATTTATTTTTTTTCGTCGCTGTATCGCGACAAGGTTCTCATTAAAACATATTTATTTGTGATTTTAGCTGTCAAATGTTTATGTATCAGCACGTTTAGTATATGATTAAATCGCTCGACGATAACGCTCTTACCTTTATTTCCAGTAACATGTTTTTCGATGTTATTTTGTTCTAAAAATTGCTAAAAATTTTTTATTAAAAACTCCGCTCCGTGATCGGTCCAAATTTTAGTTGGTTTTCTTTCCGTACTTGTTATTATCTGTCTTAACGCATCAGTCATCGATGTTCTAGTTTTATCTGAAACGGGTGTACTAAACGCGTATTTACTAAAAACGTCAATAACGTTAAACAAATATTTCTTATCGTTGTTAAACTTAGCAAGATTTGAGATATCTACTAAATATATAGCCCAGATATCGTCAACGGCATTTGCGACAACCTTACGTCGTGGAAACTTTTTTTTAGGTTTATGTAGCTCTGATGCAAGATTATCATACAATTATGTTCCAAGACCTAACTTATATTTTGTTCCTATCATTCCTTAAACTAACCTTCTATCAAATCGTTCTCTCATATTTATAGGTTTCATATCATGTAGTTCATCCAACATTACCTTATCACAGTCTGACTTTGGGTTCACTACACGAACGTTATCAGTACGCTCTATATCACGATAACAGATATCATGACGCATTGCTATTGCATCAACTTGATTATAAGGCTGGTAATGGATTATAGTTTTCGTCTAACTGTTTGTCTAGTGGATTGTACGGCCCAGTGTATTTGTTGCCAGGCAATGTCCAACCTCCTTTTGGTCTCGGTAATTTTCCAATACATTTGTGGATGTCAATACCGCTGCCAATTGCCTCACGGCGATTGCATGATTGACAGTACGTAATAATTTTATCTTGTTCGATACAAAGATCATTATCACAATCACAATTACATTTCATTTTATTTTATTTCTTAATTGTCGACAAAAATATTTACCTTCGTCTAATAATCATCTACTAAAATAACTCCAGCTCCAGTTGTTGATTTCAGAAACATACTTTTTTTCTACCACAAACAGCATAAACAGATTTTAACATTATTCTATTATTTTTTTGTTTTTTCCGTTGTCTCATCTTTATTATCTGTTTTAGTTTTACATTTGAGACAGTATGTTGACATTTTTATATTTGTAAGTTTAGATAAAATTAACTGCAATCTCATCATTTGAGTGAGAAGGTTGCTTGTCAAATTGCAAAATAAACTTTAAAACATCAGGATCTCCAGAGTTTTCACTCCGGGACATCTTTCGGATAAACATAATGCAATAATAACCACAAGCGGATGTTCCAACCGGTTGTAGTTGATTAGACAAGTAATTTATTTTTTAAATTTTTTAAAAATAATTTTTTTTATAAGATCGCTCGGAGGAATTCCGAACGAATCAAAATAATTATTATCGTAGACAGCAACCCAGTGAGTGCCAGATCCATCATTGAAGTTTTGTATATTTACAACGCACGAACCGCCTGCTGCTACATTATCTAATTCGTCTTTAGAATACACTCCACGAAATCCGACAATGTCATTCAATTTTTCAATTATATCAAAATTACTCAGCGACGTCTGGTGCCTGGTAGAGTCATTCCACGTCCTATCCCTAGCAGATTTGGAATGAGACTGCCTGCTAACTCCGCTAAAAGTGGAGCGAAAGGAATAATTCCTCTTCGTTTTGTTTTTCTTGGCGCTCGAGGACGCTTTGTCATCGTTTTCTTTTTTTAGATTTTGTCGCTTTGGCTGGCATTTTTATCTTTTATTGTTACATAAAACTAACGATAAATTTGTTTGATTCAATCGCCTGATATCGCCTTTTTAGTTGCTCCAGATTCTGCCCCTGCTGCTAGTCCCAGTGTTCCTAGTACATGTACAATTTTTGGTATTACGCTAACTATTACAGAAAATGCTGCTCCAAACAATCCGCCGTGTTTTGACATCGCTGTTATTTCTGCAACAGACAGTTTGAGAACAAACGGTTTTCCCCGATAAAGTTTATTGATTTGCTGTTGCGTCAACATCATTTTTACTGCGGCGACTTTGTCGGTCTCTGGGGATATCATTAGTGAGACAGAATTACGTTTGGCAACCGCTGCTGATAATTTTTTAATTTGGCCTGGCGTTAGATATATTTCTCTGGTTGTGTAATCCGTTTTCATTGTTTATACTTGTTTGTCACATAATACTCACACTTGTACAGTCATCCTTCCCTTGGTCGCATCAATTGTCAAAAATCTATCACTAACAACGAACGCATATAAGTTATATTGTTTGGCTGGCAGTACACCAAGCGTCCAAGTGACTTCATTATCAACAGTCGATCCAATAACTCGTTCGGAATGTTTTGATTTGTCAAAATAAAAGGTAGGATACAGTGATCGAAATTCCTCTACTGATATCTGAGATCCACTGTCCGCGTCCTGATATTTTTGCATAGCCTCCATAAGGTACATGTACGGCCGAGATATGTTTCTGGTGGCGTCCACGGCAAAATTGCATTCGATTGCACGTTCGGGATATTGTCTAGAATTTACTCTAACAAAGATTCGTCTGACATCAGGGTTATCAAATACGGAGTTGTTCATTTCTTGATCATTACGACGTGCCTGTCGTTGAAATACAACGAACAAATGCCGAGGTAATTGTTCGCTTGACGTAGTTGTAATGCGCCAGGCGTAATCAGTTGCGTTAGGAATTGCTGTTTGATAAATTCTGTTTTGCTGAAAATATATTTTTTCGTGTAAGCGGTCAATAATGATTAGAGTTCCATCTTTTAGCTACAGACGGAACAACTCGTAGCATCCACAGCGCTAATCTTGTAATAGCAAACTGTCCTTCAGCTACTCCATCAGCGTGCATTATACAGTCGTTTTGATCAGCTCGATCTAAAATAAGTGTATGCTTTATTCCGCGAAAAACTTTGTTATATTCGCGGCAAAATCCAAATATTGTACTTAACGGAAGCATCATTGTTATTTGGCAAGATTCTGTTTTTTTTCGTTTGGCATATCCCTCGTTATATTGCTGTCGCCGAAATCTTGTGACCGCTAATCTTATTGGGTTTCCATTATCAGCAACTGCATTACCAGCGGGATTAGCGATTAGATTATTATTATCTGCAGCATTAGCGCCATCACCAGTACGAAACTCGCTTGAAACAGCTGCCCTAAATGAGGTATCTTTAAAACACATCATATTTGTGGCCATTGATGTCAAATAATCATCACTGAAATAGACGATATTTAGTATTGTACTCGCTATAGGCAAGTGCATTGAAATGTCTTCCACAGTCTGATTGGCCAGTTGGTACCGTGCGCTTTTAAATAAACTCCAACCGTTATTGACAAGTGCAATTTCTACATCAGCTGCAATATCACCGCCTATCACAGTTAGTAACTGACCACGCACTTCTAACACCGCCTTGTGCGGCAATAGAAATACGTCCTCGTATCTTGTGTTAAAAGTTCTGAAGCCAGCTTTATTTGGTTCGTTTGAGTTTCATCGAGATACTCGACATACTCGAATTCTGTCACTGCGTCGTCGGTATAATGTTCTTCGGCAAGATCGAGATAATATTTAACTGACATTATTTATTTTATAATCCACACAAAACTGCAGCAACTAAAAAGCAGCAGGCGTTATTTGTCTTGTTTTCTTTACAAGTTTGCGTATTATCTCTTCACCGCGTGGTGACAGTAACATTTTTGTTGTAGCTATCATAGCTCGTTCTGTTTCTTTTGTTGGTGCAATATCTGATATTGCTCGTTTAATTTCCGCGTTTGAAGATGGGCTGCCTTTCATTTTTTCAGCGATCTTTTGTCCTACTGCAGTGCAAGCAATGCTAGCAATAGCTCTACCTGCGTCAGGTGCAATTGGTGCTACTTTACGCGCATTTCCTGGGATGTTTTTAGCTATTTTTGTAAATATATTTCCAAAAAATCCACCTACAATTTTTCTTCTATAAACTTTTTTTGTTTCATTTTGTTATTAAATTACGTTTACAAAATTTACGCCGACGACTACGTTATTACGTGCCTACGCGTTGCGTAAGTGTAAGTAATACGTGACAATTTCATTGTTAAGATCTATTTGTCACCCTGATTGATTTGATAGTTGCATTGTTATGCTGTTTATTTAATTTTCAGGAGTAATCGGATAGTATATTGGTCGAGGAGTAATTTGCATCAGTGACCCAGGCGGGACATCTGGTGAAAAACTAGAGATTGTTTGACCTTGACTTCCTAAAGCTGAATAAGACCTTGTTGCAATAGAGCAATTTATCAATATTGTGTTCACTCGCGTTATGTTAACTGGCAGATCTCCGTCATATGATGCACTTTGTTCTGCAACACTGCCGTATTGTTGGTTTTTAAAACCTAATAACGATGCGATACTAGTCGCTGGTAAAAAATCGATTATCAAATTATTTTAATGTGATTCTGGCTCGTAGCGTATTATAGTTTGGAGTCAGTTTAAAATTGTCTGCGGCGGTGTATTTTGCTCTCAGCTCTCTTATCGTTTTATTGAGATCAGTTACATTATACGCCCCCCTGTGATATTCTAACTGTCACCCAAGCACCAGAATTAAAAGTAAAGTTGTCATTGACTTTTAGTTTTACATTTGCCATAGAATGCCATACTGTAGCAGAAATTAGTCCGATTTCGTAATGTTTATTCGGATCTAGTATTATTGACTGATTATAGTAGACAGAAAAGTTTGCGCAGGCACTCGTTGTTTGTGACGAGTCGAGTAATAATGTTGTTGACATTTATATTAAAGTTGTCAGATAAGATCGTTATGTAAAATTTCGTACTCGGATGATGTTAGTAATCTGCTCGATCTAAGATTATCTAATATATCTACAATTTCGTTGCCGATTTCAGTGCTTTTATTACCTGCTTCTATTGATGATATTAATAACAATAGTCTGTCAACCAGTTCGGCGTTTGATGTAAAACCTTTAACGCCAGATCCATTGGTTTCCTTTGGTAATCTTTGATCTCGTTCGTTTTCGTACTTATCAAACAACCTTTTAAAAAACCAACCTTTACCATAACCTCCTGGTTTAGTTCGGCATTGATACGCTGTTTTATTTAAAACATCAGCAATAACTCCGTCTCTTATTTTATTCAGCATAGCCAATATTTCTCCCTCTGTGCTAGCTTTTGTAAGCTCTTTTTCAGCTTTAGAAGAATCACTAATTTTATCGCTTAAAGTTTTTCGTAGTTTTTTATAATCATCATCACTCCATGTTCGAATGTTATTAAGGCCGTCAAGTTTATCTTTTATCAGATATTTTTTAATAAATTCGATAACTTCGGAATCTTCTATTTTCATCCTAGCTTGTTTTCTGTAAAATCTTATCTTTCCTTGAAGAGACCTTGCTTCTACGGTAGCTTCAGTTGTTCTTTTTTGTTCCTCAGCTAATTTCTTAGCTTGTTTTGACACATCTATCAAATTCTTTAACTCGTCCGGATTAATTGTTGATGCTGTTATTGCTCGTTGAAGCTCAAGGGGGTTATTTATTAATCTGTCAAATTTGGTTTGTAGTGCAACAGGATTAGCAATATTTTTCACAAGTCCCTCTACAAGTTTTTAGTTTCTTCTTTCGGTCTTTCTCCTAGTAAACCTAATAAACCTTTTTCTTGTAATTTTTTAGTTCTTCTGGAGATAATGCTGATATTTCTGGTTGCTTACCGAGTACTGCTTCGGTAACAGGTTTAAAAAGTTTGGTGGTTTCTTCTTCTACAGCACGTTGTCCTTGACGTGCCTCTTCCACTTTTTTTCTTAAAAGCAGCTCGAGTTTTAATTAACTTCTTTAGTAATTCAATTTTTTGTTGATGTTTGTCCATTATTTGTGTTTTATACGCTCTATAAAATTCATCTATAGAAATGTGTCGATACAACAACGAAACATTTTAGCTGGATCACGTGCTAGTTTATCAAATAAAAAGAAATTGTATTTGTCCTTGGTTGCTTGATGATATAATTCAATAAATTTATCTTTTGTTATATCACAGCATTGCTCGTTTGCAATATTTCTCACATCAATATTATCTAGTCCAGGAAATAATATAAAACATCCCGTATTTCGCCTAATAAATCTATCTACGTTATAGTACCCTTGTGCCAGATAAATTAAATTACATTTTTTGTTACGCGATAATGAAAAATACGATTTAATTTTAATCATCTCCTCGTTGTTTAGAGGAATATCGTCAAACAATTATTTTATGTTCGGACGAATCAAGTTCATTAACGGGAATTAATTCCTCTGATCGTTTAATTAAAAATATATCATCGCCAGCGTCAAGCTCATCACGAAGTTTATCATTGTACTCGCTCAATAATTTGTATTTATCTTGTTGTAAGTTAATTGTGTAAATATAAACCTTATCGTAGTTACAGTTATCGTTGAGTAAGAGATTTAATAATAAATTTGTTTTACCAGAGCCTGTAAGACCAACAATAAGATAGTGACGATCTGGAAGTTCGTTATTATGTTCATGTTCGGTGTCAAAATTTAATATCGTTGACTTCGCCATTATTGTTATATAATTTTATGTTATATATTTTATATAATACGAGTTATTACACAAAGTTCGGAACAGCACTTACGGGATCTGTTTCCGCTGACGAATCAACAATAACTGATACATCATCATTAGTCAAAACAAAACAGGCGACACAATGACAGGTAATTTATTAATGTCAAAGCAGCGAGTACTTGGTTTAGAAGTAGATTATCCTCCAGCAAAGGTCGATCTTACTTAAGCGGTAAGTTATTTACAACTAAAAACGATTGATAATAACAAACTATCATTGACAGGAGGAATTTTAAGCGGTAACTTGGATATGTCAGGAAAAAAAAATTAATTTGGAAACAGCATATCCGCCAGCAAACTTAAATCAAACTCAATCGGTAAGTTATTTACAGTTGAAATATGTGGATAATAACAAGCTTGATAAACCGGTGGAACGGTCACAGGTAATATTAACATGTCGAGTAAAAAAAAATTATTGGGTTGGAAACCATATATCCACCAGCAAATGTTGGTAATACACAAGTTGTAGGTTATGTGCAGCTAAAATCAGTTGACGATAACAAGCTCAATAAAGCTGGCGACACAATGACAGCTAACCTGATAATGAGCAATAACTCAAGAATAACTGGATTACCAATAAATTTACCACCAGCTGATGATACCGATGTTATCAGTTACGCTCATTTAAGAGGAGCACTCGCCTC
The DNA here is from genome assembly GCA_016617855.1 of Megalonaias nervosa. NCBI lineage: Eukaryota > Metazoa > Mollusca > Bivalvia > Unionida > Unionidae > Megalonaias > Megalonaias nervosa. Next base: position 11,627 of record JAECUM010020457.1, on the reverse strand, counting down.
GTATTTAAGACAATCCGGTGGACCAATGTCGGGTAACATAAATATGAGAAACATTAAAATAACGACGACATATGTACCAGTTAACCCTAATGATCTAACAAATAAGGCGTACGTTGATAGTCTGTCTAGTACTGTAAAACAAACCAAAAACAATGTTGGATATATTCCAACACTTTTTAAGGCAACTGATAACCGAGTTGGGTTTGAGGTAAGCGCATCAACACATTATCCTGAAAATTATCCTCATCACGCTTTCTCTGATAGACAAGAATGGACAACGAACGGGGAAGTTGAAAACTTTTGGATTAAAATTAAATGTCCCATTGCAGTTGCTATTTGGCAATTTCATTTGCGCGGTCGATTAAACTATAGTGCTGGTCAAATTTATAATTGGCGATTGGAAGGATCAAACGATGATATCAACTGGGTAATATTATACAATACAACAGACACGTATATCTCAAACAACACAATAGTTTACGATTCCGACTGCAAATACCGTTAACAAGTACTTATATTTTCGAGTTTACGTTGTCGCTGCTGAACATCTGTTTCCAGGACTGACAACATTTCAAATATACACACTCGATGATCAAATTTAATCTAACGTTGTGAAATAATATCTGAACCAGCAATTATAACCGTTGCAAGAGAATTTTATGATAATATTTTTAACAGCTATAAAGGTGATTTAAAAACACATGATGGTAGCGACGAAACACGAGCGGTGAATAAAATCGTACTTATGAAACGTCTTGTCATTGAATCATTTAACACCCAGTTGCCGGAAGATATGAACAATTTTATTCCTGTTATGTATATGCGAGGACCACAATTAATAGAAGCAATAGAAAACTTTGATATTATAAGCAGATATTGTCACCCTGATGATTGTCTAGAAGAGCAAAACAAGTTGAAACCCTGCTTAAGAAAATATTGCTTGAGCTTGACAAGGAAAATATTGATACAATAATTCAATCAAATCTGTTAAAAGCACGAGCTTATGGTACAAGATGTAACAAGATAACCGAGTTGGGATTTCGGATTTACAACAGAACACTTTTGATGGCGATACAAATACAATGTTTATTGATGTATGATTTGAATGAGAACGAATATTGATTAATACGTACGTGTGTAAGATCCAAATATTGGACAAATTAACATAATACGCACGAACCTAAAAATGCAACAAATATAAATACAAATGAATGACCTTACACAGTACAAGGACAAAGGTGAACAAATCACAGCAATTTCACATGATGAAACTAATGGGTGTTTTACTCAATAGTAAAAATGATGTATTCACTCAACTAGTGAAAAATGAGATATTGTTTTACTCAAATAGTAAAATGATGAATTGATTTGAGAGATATCATACAAAAATATCTTATACACTCCCAAAACAATGGGTATAACAAAACCCCAAAATTAGCCCACGGCTAAAATATTACATACATGGAGTAATACAAAACACTCCCGTCAATATCACACTTGGCTACCAGTCACACCGGTCAATCATGCAAGTATCATTATAGGTAGTCACCGACCACCATTCAACTCCTTGGTCAATCAAGCAATCAGCGCCCACCAATCCGGTCTGCAACGCCCAATCACCTGCTAATCGACCAGCAACATCGTTCACTCAGCTGTACGGCTGCTGTGGTTAATTTCTATCGTTAGCTCTATAGCTGGCACCGCGACTACGATCAGCATGGATCACTCTAGTCTCTCTGGTCACTCTGGTCAGCTGGAAATACATCTAACACCGTGTACTACTTATGACACGGCATATAGGATAAAACGTAATGACGTTATATACGGTAAGTTATACAAATCACATTATCATTACAATAGTACAAAACAATAAACAGGTTCAGAAGTGAACCCGAGTCCGATAAGATTCCTATGGTACTAAACGTTTCTTAATTAAATGCAACTTCATATTGTTAATGTAAATCTCTTGCTAAGTCACAAACAAGAATAGAAAGTATTGCATTATACCACGCAAGCCAAAGCTACACAGAAAATGTACAAAAATAAACGTAGTAGTACAATAGCTGTAACTTACAATATGCAAAAGAAATAATATACATAAGAAATTAATAAATTACATACCTCTACAGCTGAAGATGTGCAAGTCCCTAAGTTTTATTGGTGTGGTCCCTCTCAGACTTGTCATCATAGGGGAGACCCCCTAGTTCCAAAATTTAAAGGGTTTTTTTAAATGTTTTTTTCTGTTTTATTAATATGTGTGTACTATTTGCATTAATTTTATAGAATTTCATTTTTATGAATTTTTGTTTTAGGGTTTATACATCATTTTGCCTATTCTATTGTAAAATACTCCTCAACCCGGGCTGGTCTTGGACTTAATTTATTGTAAATGATCATTGCTGGCGATCAGTATTGTCCATGTGTGATATATGTGTGTGCTATTATGTACGTATGCTATAATGTGTTAATGTTTGGACTGACATATAGTCAAATCTTTATAGTTATTTAATTTATTCCAGATTCAGTTTAACTCGAGAAATTCAGTTGGACACATTTGTCTAACCTTATTTCTCGGTCTTGTAGGATCTTTATATTTAAGTGTATGCTGGATATTTGGAAAGATAGTTAAGAGAATATAGAATGTAATGGATAGGATGTGTTAGATTTGCGTGCAAGTGTTTCTATTTTCGTAATGTTCTTGTTCGGCTCCCTTTGGCGATTCGGTGCGAGCCGTACTACCACACGTGAGTCCCGTAGCTTTGGCCTCGCACCTTAGAATCCCCTGGGTAGCCTTTTCAATGTTTGTTTTGTTAGTTGCATAAAGTGTAAAGATCCCACAGATATACTATTATAAACAAAGACTTAAATTCAAATCAATTATCTAAATCTCTTCTTATCTTCATTATTTTGTTTATATAGTCAATTAATTCTTTATAAAATACTTTATCATTAATTTTATCAGTATATAAAAGTTGTTTATCATTTAAATTTATAATTTTATTTCTTAGTATCTGTCTTTATTGTTTAGTCTTGATACAAAATAGTATCATGTGGTTTTTTTAACCTATAAATTTTCCGCATAACCTACATTTAGATATATAAGATGTTAAGTGCCTTTAAAAGGCTAACTCCCCTGTTAACCATTTATCGTGCAGGTACAGGAACAGCCTACTTTGTATCGCAGCCGATCCTATACCTTCCCAGTTTTTCCAAATAGTCGTCCAGTCTAGCTGAGGGTGTTTGAATTCTATTTCTTGTTTATCACTTAATGTTGCATTTAATAAAGTAGCATAAGTATCATTGTTTAAATCCCAAATTTTTTGGTTATCTCTATATATGTATAGTATATATCCTTTATTCTCCTATTATGTTCCTGGTGGTTCTAAGAGTTTACTCAATTTATTATTTTTGTATATTTCATTATTAAATCTACATAAATATCCGAAATTATAAATATATATAACTTCCCACGGATATTTTGGATTATTGTCTAATTGTTTAAATCTATTTAAAATTAATGATTTTTGTTTTATGCTCAGGTTTGGCAGGGCTAATCCCCCTCTATCTTTAAGTCTGCATATACGTTTTTTCTTAAGATAATGTATGGTATTATTCCAAATATAGCTCAATATTTTTCTTTCAATCGTTCCTATCATTGCTTCAGTTAAGTGAAAAGAGTATTACATAATTCAATTGGCTGTATAAATAGGTTTTAGCCACCTGTGTTCGGTCTATGAGGTTTAATCTTGTATTTTTCCAAGTTTCAATCTGAGACGCAATCTTTTTTACTAACTCACAGTAGTTTGTGTGAGTAGAGTTCGCCCCAAAAATAACCCCTAATGCTTTTACGTGTTTCTTGATCAAATTTGGGGGAAGTCCAGGGTGGTTTCCTCTCCAGTTGCCTATTAGTAAAATTTCCGTTTTATCGTGATTTATAGCTGCGCCCGAGACTTTGCCAAATTTTGTGAATTCGTCCTGTAAATGCTTATATGAGTATTCGTCTCTGGTTAAGCATGTGCAGTCATCTGCATGAAATATAGTTTTGAATTCATAGTTCAGATTTGGTATTTGTATCCCTTGAATATTAGTATTACTGTTAATATTATGTTCAAGGATTCTATAGCTATTACATATAGCAGCATAGATAGGGGGCATCCTTGCCTTACTGAGCGTTGTATTTCAATTTTTTTCCGTTAAAGCCCCATTCACTGTTGCTCTTGAAAATATTTTATTGTACATCGCTTTTATTAAATTTATTAGATTGGGCCCATATCCACATTTTTTTAAGTTTTAAAAATAAAGTCATGTTCTATTCGATCAAAAGCTTTTTCCTGATCGGACAAGAACAGGACTCCTTTCTGTCCTTTTTAAAAATTCTATTATAGATGTAATTGACAAAGTATTATTTGAAATTTTTCTTCCCTTCCCTCCACAGCTTTGATTTATATTAATTATTTTATTTATACTTCCTCTTATTCTACTTGTTATTATTTTACTCAGAATTTTGTAGTCCGTATTTAACAGTGTAATTGGTCTCCAGTTTTTTTATATCTTTTCTGTCTCCCTTCCCCTTGTATATTAAAGTAATAACCCCCTCTCAAACGTTTTGGCATTTCCCCCTTTAGTAAAATATTGTTAAATAATAAATTCCAGACTATCTACTGTTTATTTTGGAATTTAATATAGAAGGCAGATGTAATTCCATCTGCTCCTGGTGATTTTCCCTTTTTTAAACTTTTTATTGCATTTATTATTTCACTACCTGTAATAAAATGTTGACACTTCTCTTTTTATTTAGATGATATTTGATTATAGTTTGTTGTAGGTATTTATCTATATTTTCCCCTTCAATATGTTGAGATTTATATATTTTATCATAGTAATTTTTAATTTCTTGTATTTCTTTTTTATTTGTACTGGTTATATTGTTAACTCTCATAGATTCAATTTTCCTATTTTCCCCGGTTTTTATTTCTATTTTTTTATATAGACCCTTCCCTTTGTTATATAAATTTTCAAATTTACCTGCCCTTAGTTTTATCCCTTGTGCTTTTTCTTTTTCAATATTGCTTCATTGTCTAAAAGTTTCCTCATTTACAGTATTTGAATTATGTTTACTTTGACTTGACCTTTCAATGCATTTATTTTTTATCCAATCGTTCTGCAATTTCTTTATTTTACTATAGTACTTTGTAATTCTTTTTATTTCTTGTTTTAGTTGTTCCCATTCTTGTAGTACATTTCCATTGTTATTAAATTTCTCGAGGTGAGCATGCACAGTTTTCACATATTCGGTGTTCATCAGGTGAGTATTATTCATCTTCCATAATCCTTGTCCCCATTTGCATTTGTTATTTTCATTATTAGTTCTACGGCTTTATGGTCTGCAATTTGATAATCAATTATGGTGCAAGCTTTTGTTTCATTTGTATGGTTTTCAGATATGTAAAATGTATCTAATCTACTCCTTTTATTTCCTCTATATGTAAATGTATTCTTTTTTATTTCCATTTAGCGATCAATAAATATCTTCTAAATTATTTGTTTCTTTAAAAAATATTTATCCATTTTTTTGACTATCATTTTTTGTAAGTTATATCACTTGTATCCAAATCTGAAGATATCCAATTAAAATCACCTATTATACATGGATTACCTATGAAGCCTTGAATATAGTGGTTTACATTTTTTTTATAAAATCTACTTTCCTTATAAAAGTTCCACTTGGTACATAGATATTAAAAATATTGTAGTTATTTAGTTTTATATGTAGTAATCTTCCTTGTAATTCTCTTGGGATATTTGGAGCTTGAAAGTTTAATCCTTTGGCTGATTGCCTGATAATTGTAGCCACCCCTGATTTCGATTTGGTTGGGTGGTTACATTTTATAACTATTGCATCAAGCATTTCTTCTTGTTCTTTTGTTAATTGTTCAGGCATCCCGCGAGTCTCTTGCATTAAAATTATATCATAATTTGTTGCCACATTTTTTATTTATCTATTCTATTTGTAATTCCATTTATATTAACAATTAAGATTCGAAGGTTTAATCCCTCCATCTTAACGTGTTATATGTTTAAAAGTTTAAAGTCAAACATAATTTAGCTTAGAATTTTCAATCTATTTCATTAATTTAAAATGGTTAATTTTAGTGGGCAGTTCTTGCTCTGTATTCTTCGATACTGATAACTTTTTTCTGGTTTTCCTTTGTTAGGGAAGATGTTCTTCGTTTTTCCTCTTTTCTTCCACTGTTTATGTCCTTTATCATTTCTGTTAGCTCAGTTATTGTTTCTGGTTCCCTTGGGGTATTTTCTGGTTCCCTTGGGGTATGTTCTCTAGGTGTGGAGGCAGATCTTTTCCTCTCAAGTGAGGAAGAGGGGTTTGACGTCTCGAAGTCCATGGTTTCTTCTTTTTCTTCATTTGCTTGAACTGTTGTCAAGTTCAAGGTTTCTTCTATGGTCTGTGAGGTTTGACTCTAGTTTCTTTCGTTTGTTTGTTTTTTTTTCATCAAAATTTGGTTCTTCTAGAACCAAGTATGGTGCAGCATCTTTTTCCACTAATTTAATTTCTTTCTTTTTCTTTTGTCTCTGTGTCTGGGTTTGTCTCTTCTTTTCTGCTGAACTCGTTTTGCTAGCATCTTCCCATTTTCCGGTTCGTTTTTTTTTTACATTCTGTACTTATGTTTTGATCGTCAGATATTGTTGATGTACCTTGTTCACTGGCCAAGTGGTCTAAAGCGCTCTCCGTTACGAATCACTGCCATCTCACCTCTGTCTGCGTGGGTTGAGTCTAGGATTCGGCGAATGTGGATATGTGAGAAAGCTTGCCAGTAGCTTCTCGTGGGTCGGTGGTTCTTTCCGCGGATTTCCCGGTTTCTTCCTCCACCATTAATACTGGCCTCCATGTATAGCCTATCGTGTGCTGAAAAATGGCGTTAAGCCCCACAACAACAACAACCTTGTTCAGGTTAGAGTTTTTCTGGTGTCTCCCGTGGTGTCTCTTGTGAGATCTCTTCATTAGGGTCAGGGATTTCACTCATTACTTTGGCACTGTTGTCTTCTGCTGTATTCCTTTTTGTTGCTGAAGCATAAGAGTTAGGCTTATTTGTCTCTTGGTCTTGGTTCATCATATACATAAGAAATTAATAAATTACATACCTCTACAGCCCAAGATGTGCAAGTCCCTAAGTAGACTGCTTACTGACAAAACGTTCCGTAATGTGAAAATATCACTTTACGGTGAGGCATTTATACACAGACGATGTAGCCTACATCGTCTGTGCGCTGGAAAAATTCGGCTTTTCCTATCGAAAGCATTTCGCACGTGCGGCATAGGATGAACTGAACTCACTGTTTCGAAATAATGTACAATATACAAAAATCACCCTCGGGCATCGTAGTACACAAAAAACGAAATCCGAGATTTATACTATTCCGTGACACATGAACACTGGAAGAAAGACGAATAAACGAGAATCAAAGTCGCCTTGATAAACTAGCGGAAACTAAAATAATAAAAATACAAAGAAACAAGGAGTTATACAATAGTTTTTCAAAACCACATATTTTTAAGCATATTGGTATGTACATCCACGACAAAGAAACCCTAGTTAAAATCGTTGGCATGGCAGCGGATACGGAGTTAATTATTAAAGTGTACTCAAACACAATTTTACCAAAGATACGTAAAAAACCAGAATTCGATCCGATTATTGTTAACAAATCTCTAGAGATAATCAAAATTTTTGACAAGGAAACTGATAATTTCAGTGATGTTGAGCGAGAAAAGTTTTTTGAAGAAGTCAAACAAAGTTGGAAGAAAAGATTGATTCTTATTACAACATAAGTGAAGAAGACGATGTTCCACTTCCATCGCTCCAACTCTCTAGACAATTGTCATTACGAAATTATTACAATGAAATTGAAAAGATACTCACGAAACCATACAAAAAATTAATGTTAAAAGTAGCTTCTGCTATTGGTTTTCTCATAATTGATAGAGACATACTCTGCAAATTAACGCTAATAAATTTTGTAGTCGCATACGCAATTATCAGACAACATCTTGTTCTCAAGAATTTTACGTTGGATCAAATAAGGTTGGTACTCGGATTTATTGATGAAACAGAAAGAGAATGCGGTAATTTGGTAAATAAAATAGATCTGTATGAACGTGAAGTAGAAGTCACGTTTGATTCCTATAGTTGGTTAAAGAAAAATGAGGTACTAACAGATAAACAATACGATGATACCTCGTCGGATGTTTACGACAAGTACAGAGATTTTATAGCTGACACTAACAATAATAAATTTCGTGAGTTTCTTGATTCATTTGTTGGTACTAAAACTTTTACCATCATATAAAAATTGTAAATGAATATTGTATAATGAAAAAAACAGATCCTCGATTTCAATGATATTTCAGAAGAAATTCCAAAACAAGATGTTGACGCACTAATGCAATATTACAGATATTATCATAAAAACCTCTGGTGTGTAAAACAATGTTATAAGTATTATAGTAGAATACTTCGAGTAATATCATATTTACCACTGCTAATGACCAGCTCTGGTATCATCTCAAGTGACGCATCATTAAATCCGTTTTTGTTAATAATATCAGGTGTTGGTGTTTCTCTTGCAACAGCGTGTAAGAAAATTGAGCCCCGACTTGAGACGAAAAGAAATGCTTGTAAGATAGCAATTATCACTCATAAAAAATTACTTGATCAGATACGATCTTATTTGCGAGGCGTAAAATATGATATGGACGATTTAATACTCGAGTTTCGTATTATTGACAGTATGTTAACAGATATTCTGCCAATGAGAGTCAGCAGGTATGAAAAAAATTATCAAAAAGAGTATGATGATGATAGGGTATGAAGCTTTGTCTAAACTTTAGAAATAAAATAATCTCAAACAATACCTTTAATCCTCTCTAATCAATTTTATCCAACAGTAATACAATAATCAATGAAATAAACTTGGGCCAGAATCCCATCATCACCATTTTGAGAAGAAAAAAATTTTGGTTTGGGTGGGTGGGTCCTGGGGTGGGAATTTATATTTGTTTGGAGATGGGATAGGGGTCGGGGGCCAAAAACTTCATTTCCTCTTACTACTATATCTGGGTCTGTGCTGTTTCTGAATTGATAGATATGCACCTCTTTTTGCTACGTTGTTTTGGTATACTGTTAACTTCATTTTCATAATGATGTCAATTGTGTGTAAACTTAAATTTGTTTCAGTTTGTTTCATAGTGATCCATAAGGTGCAGGTTCATATCTTTCTTTATTTACACATTTATAACCCTTCTTTGTCTGTAGCTAAGAAATTGGATACAGTTTTGTTCATGTTTTAGCAGGTTTTGTTACAGTTTCATTGTTACTTTTATTTGAAATTTTGATGATAAGACACGTGTCAGTTCAATGTGAACTTAAATTTTATTTGTTTGTTTCATGGTGATCCAAAAGGTGCAGGTTCATATCTTTTCTTTGTTTACACACTGGTAACCCGTCTTTGCCTATAGGTAAGAAATATGATAGTTTTGTTGATGTTTAAGGAAGTTTTTTGCAGTTTCATTGTTATTTTTACCTTCTGTTTGCATTTTTGATGATGAGACAAATCCAATCTTAGGGGAAGAAAATTCATTCGAAAATTATTGAAATATTTATATGAAAAGAGAAAGTCCATCTTGAGTGATGCTTATATCTTGTAAGTTGTGATTCTTCTTTTGTGTTAATGGCATTTACTATAAAGATATAAAATAAAACTTCACCTGGTCTTGAGTTCATTCGTTCATTTAGATGTTGTACCTTTTCCTAGATTATTACACTGTTAGATAATTTTTAAAAAAAGATATCTTTTCTAAAATGCTTTTTTAGTCATGATGGAAACGTTTTTGTGCAGAAGAGTTTAGTTCCATATACCTAATACTGTTGGGACCAACATCAATGTCACAATTATCATTAATAATTGTAAAGTTGTTTTCATTTTGGTCCATATATTCTAAACTCTTGCTTTTTTCCTAAACAAGCAAAGAAGAAGCGGAGCATTTGATGAAACACTGTCACTTATGTAATCCCATATGTCTTCTCCTTGCCTGTACTGCCATCTTACTTGCAAATAAGCATACATCCAGAGAAACAGTGCACCACTGTAGCAAAAATAAGTAACTGTCACTGCATTTTATGCAGTATTTTTCCTTTCTTGTCTTGGATCCATAATACCTACATCTTACCTCAGTTTTACCTCTGTTATGAAACAACAGAATGGAGTAGAGATTTATACAAGAAATATTTTGAAAGTGTTGTTGTATACAAAGAAGTAGTTTGGTTTGTAATTGACAAAGATTCAACTTTGCTAGTTATAGTCATTACAGCCTTTTATCTGCTTTCAGAAATATGGAAAAGTGTTTGTGCAACTCCATAAAATTTGTCAAATTTCATATCAAACGTAGTAAAGCTCAACAGACTGACTGGTAGCTTAATTCCAACGTTCCCGCTTGGGGCGGCAAAATGGCAGAGCCTTGGAAAAATGTTGTACTTTTCTTCATGAGTTAAGGTGTAGTTATTTGAAAAGGGTGTAAGACGAATAATGGAACCAACATGGAACAGTAAGTGTCCCACTTCATTTTAAGGGTATGAGGAGAACTGATAAGATGCCTGTATCTTCCATATTGGTGCTAAACTCTTGTCCATTTGCCACTATTATCCATGTCCAAGAAGGGGTACCATTTTGGCACCATTCCCTTTGGGTCAGTAGGAGGTATTCAAAGGTCATATTGTTAAAACTTTTTGGCATTAAATTAAATAATAGAAAAGAGTGAAAATCAACAGACTTTGCAAAATTCAACAAATAATTTATTTCCCTTTCAGTACAATGTGAAAGTTTAAAAAGAACGTATAATATTGCCAATTAAGTTCCAGATAGTCATACAAGTTCTACCACAAGTCCAAAAGTATAGAGTATTCAAAATAAATTCCAGTGGTCATGTGCTGATGTGCCAGTAGCCTTAAAGCTGATGATGTGCCAGCAGTCTCGATATATCACAATGATATAATCCAGAATGTCATTAAATGAATTCACAATAATCAAAAAATAGTGATTTTCTCCTGAAGTCAATGAGCTCTTTGTAATTAGAATGAATAATTTTAAATAAATCTTCTCAAATAATAAGTGAACACACCTAAAAGACTGAAACCACTACATGTGTTTAAGATAGGAATAAGTAATTCTGAGGTAAACAACCCATATATAAAAAACGACGACACAAAAACAGAGCAGGGATAAGGGTCAAAAGTTCATTTCAAGAAAGTTCTAACATGTAAACTAGGTCAGGTCCTTTACTGAAATTTTAGCAGCCAACCAATCCGATATCAGGTAGACTAGAGAATTAACAAAAAACATGCTTACAAACAAAATGACACCTTCAAGTACAAATCCACACTCATGAACAAAATAAGCTATTAAATATGGTGTTTACAAAATGACCTTTCCAATATATAATCAAGAAGAAAAAACCCCACTATAGATAGATTGATAGATAGTTAGATAGACAATTTCTCGCCTTATAAACAATGATTTAATTAATATTATAATGACGTCAACTTGTTTATTTACAA
>JAECUM010020456.1:0-75032 GCA_016617855.1 Megalonaias nervosa | reverse complement strand
ATGACAAACTCTCTTTCTTTCTCTCTCATGAGCTTTGATTCACTTTGTTTAATGACCTCCCCTCCCCATACAAGTTTGTGTGACTGGTTTGATACGTTTGTAATTGTATACTGTACACAATGACAAAATAAAATTTTTATGTGCACATGTGATTTTGTGGAAAGATTCTTTTAAGGATTCTTACAGTACTCCTTTGCTATAATGTATACACTGTTGCTACCATGGAAAACATAATAATGAGGGAGTTCTGTACATCATTAAATGGTAGTATATTCTCTGGCTGTCATAGCCAGCAATACATTGAGGGAGTACTTTACATCATTAAATGTCAGTATGTTCTGCAGCTGCCATTGCCAGCATTATAAACAGGGATTACTGTACATCATTATATAGAGTATATTCTGTGACTATCATGGACAACATAATAATGAGGGAGTTCTGTACATCATTATATGGCAGTATACTCTGTGGCTGTTATAGCTAGCAATACAGTGAGGGAGTACTATGCATCATTGTTTGGCAGTATACTCTGTTGCTGTCATAACCAGCATTATAAACAGGGAGTACTGCACATCATTATATGGCAGTATACTTGTGCTGCCATGGACAACATATTGAGGGAGTACTGTACATCATTATATGGTGGTATACTCTGTGGCTGTCATAGCCAGCATTATAGGCGTGGAGTACTGTACATCATTATATGGCAGTATACTCTGTTGCTGCCATGGTCAACATAATGAGGGAGTACTGTACATCATTATATGGCAGTATATTCTGTGGCTCTCATAGCCAGCATTACAGTTGAGGAGTACTGTACATCAGTGGCAGTATACTCTGTTGCCGCCATGGTCAACATAATGAGGGAGTTCTGTACATCATTATATGGCAGTATACTTTGTGGCTGTCATAGCCAGCATTACAGTGTGGGAGTACTGTATGTTATTATATGGAAAATTACTCTGGCTGTCATAGCCAGCATTACAATGAGGGAGTACTGTATGTCATTATATAGCAGTATACTCTGTTGCTGTCATAGCCAGCAATACCATGAGGGGGTACTATATGTCATTATTTGGCAACATACTTTGGCTCTCATAGCGAGCATTACAATAAGGGAGTACTGTACTTCATTATATGGCGGTATACAATGTGGCTGCCATTGACAGCATGATGATGAGGGAGTATGACATCATTATTTGGGAGTATACTCTATGTCTGTCATAGCTAGCATTACAATGAGGGATTACTATACTTTATTATATGGCTGAATACTCTACTGGGCTGATAATTTTTTTTCTCCAAGCACTTCTTCAGGACAAGTGGTTTCAGAAAAATCAGATGTCCCACCTCCTTTTTCAGTTGTCCCAAAATTTCCATCTCTTGCATGGGTTTGACAAGATGTATATATTTGAATAAAAATTAAAAAGAAACTGTATACAGGGTATTTATTTATTCAAAGGACCTACTTTTTAGTTTTGTAACTGTCAAGGTATCTTACATACACTATTTCTTGCTCTGATATGGTACCATCAGTACTTTCATCAGCAAAACTGGATAAGAATTTACTAGAATTCAGTCCATCCCTAACTTTTCCTTCAAGACTCAGTCAGTTTGATTGTTCATCTGGCATGCACACAGCATTTCCATATAAAAAATGGTTTTCCATGTTGAGGTTAGATGTAGGCAGTGATAAAGAGAACTCTCACTTTATTTGTTTTTCTTTTCATTCTCATTTAATTTTAAAATGGCCTTTTGAAGTGGAGTGTTAGCAACTCAAACTAAAGGGATTTTCTGTACATGATGGCTAGTGTCATGCATACACTGTGCTGCACAGGCTTTATGAGGTCCAACACTGTCACAAGAATTGCTTGATTAAATCCTGTATTGGACAGTTCCATTCACAAATACACTGGTTGAATTTCCAACCTGTGCCAGTTTGAGGTATTGTATTAACTGAAAACATCTTTTCTTCAGTGTCAATGAATTCAGTTCATGGATAATCATCAACTGAATATGGTCATTAACTTCTTTGTATCTTAGTTGTGTCCTATCTGAAATATTTTGCTGCCACAGAGTCTGGCTTAGGTCTCTTTGGAGGATTAGTTACCTCAGACTCAGGGAGACCTTATATTTTATCCTTCCACATTTATGTGAATTTTCGCTTCAGGTGAGATACTTCATGTTGAAGTCAATCCTCTGTATAATCAGTTAATAACATTAAACACTCTTTTCTGTCACTTAATCAGTTTATAAAGGAAACAGACACTCATGGTTATAAAATGTCTTTCATTAATTTTTTTGGCATTGAGCCAGTGGATTGAAATAAAATCATGAGCCACTTACGATTATCTGTGTTGAGTAAACACAACATAACAAGGTTGTTTAAAGCACTGCTAATTAATCATGCTGCATTTGTTTGTTTGAAGTGTTTTTATTTGGTGATAATTTGGTTGCTTAGAGCAATATGCAGTCAAGCGGTAATAGAAATCATGCACATGCAACAGATATCAGTGACCACTTACTGTAGTATCACAGGATGTGAATGAATAAATGAGGGTTGATTCTAGCAATCAATATGCCCAGAAGGTAGATAAAGTGATTAAAGTATGAAACTTAGTGCTAGCTTAACTTGTTTTAAAATAGGAATAATGCACTGGTCCCAGATTATACCTTGGATAATTTTACTTGTCCATTTTTGAAAATGTATAATCCTAGACATTGGGCTATGGGATTTGATTTGTCCTGCTCTATGACTGCCATATACAGCAGTTTAATGAGTGAGTCCTGTAGTTATTATAATGCAATATACTTTATGGCTTCCATTGACAGCATTGTAATGAGGGAATACTGTACTTCATTATCACGCATTACACTCTATGGCTTCCTTGCATTATAATGAAGGAGCATTGTACTTCATTATAAGGCAGTATACTCAGAGAACACCATTATAAAGAGAGAAATTTGGGCTTGCTCTCTTGGTTATTACAAATATTGTCTGGGTAGTAGAAAAAAAAATTATTTAATTTTGCAAAAATGAAAAAAAATTAATGCAAAAGGAAAATTTCTTATTTCACTGTATTTTCCATTTTTATTTTAATGTCGTATCATGCAGTTCTGTAAATATGGGGCTCAGTTAGGGGTGTTTGCATTTGTTTGATGTTGCACATCTTTCATTATTTGATACTTATACTGGAATAATATCTGACTGCATAATTTACAGGTGAAGAGTCAGATATCAAAGGCAGGACATATTGGACTGACTTCCATATCTGTCCATTGGGAACAATACGATTCTGATGTTGCTGCCCCAGTACAGGCCCCCAAACACATCAATGCCATTTTCAGTGGATCCAGACAAGTTATCTATGGATTTGTGCCAAACTGCACAATGGTGAGTTGTTACACATATGCTAGATTTGGATCTTTGGATTTAATGTTTGATGGGAGCAGCTGTCAGTAACCATATAATCTGTCCACATGCCGATATGGGACATTTGTACCCTAAGCACAACCTTCCAACTTTCGAGTTCTTATGGGATTAATTGAATCAAAATATTACTGAGATGTGGCTTAGAGACAGAGGAAATCATTGCAACTCTCAACAAGCCATTCATATAAAATTATAGGAATTTGAGTCATTGCAAAAGCATAAATAATTGCCAAAAAGGGAGCGTTATGGTTTTCAGTATGACAGGAATAGGTTGGAGAATTTGACTTCAGTTTTGTAAAAGATAGGTGTTTCTGAAAATGTTAATTTGATAATGGTTGATTTTCTTTGGTTTACCCATTTTTTTTCTTCCATCTTTATGTCAGTAATATACCTAGATACTGGTTGAGTTGGACATTGCATACAAATTGAAGTTCACAACTAGAGCTGTGGTAGCTTGGTTGTTGGTAGGGTGTCAGATAGCTTTGTTTGGTAGAGTGTCAGATAGCTTGGTTGTTAGAGTGTCAAATAGCTTGGTTATGAGAGTGTCAAATAGCGTGGTTGTTAGAGTGTCAAATAGCATGGTTGTTAGAGTGTCAGATAGCTTGGTTGTTAAAGTGTCAGATAGCTTAGTTAGTAGAGTGTCAGATAGTTTGGTTGTTAGAGTGTCAAATAGCATGGTTGTTAGAGTGTCAAATAGCTTGGTTGTTAAAGTGTCAGATAGCTTAGTAGAGTGTCAGATAGCTTGGTTGTTAGAGTGTCAAATAGCTTGGTTGTTAGAGTGTCAAATAGCTTGGTTGTTAAAGTGTCAAATAGCTTGGTTGTTAGAGTGTCAAATAGCTTGGTTGTTAAAGCTTAGTCAGATAGCTTAGTTAGTAGAGTGTGAGATAGCTTGGTTGTTAGAGTGTCAAATAGCTTGGTTATGAGAGTGTCAAATAGCTTGGTTATTAGAGTGTCAGATAGCATGGTTGTTAAAGTGTCAGCTTAGTTGGTAGAGTGTCAGATAGCTTAGTTGGTAGAGTGTGAAATAGCTTGGTTGTTAAAGTGTCAGCTTAGATGGTAGTGTCAGATAGCTTAGTTGGTAGAGTGTCAGATAGCTTGGTTGGTAGAGGGTCAGATAGCTTGGTTGGTAGAGTGTCAGATAGCTTGGTTGGTAGTATCAAATAGCTTGGTTGTTAGAGTGTCAAATAGCTTGGTTGTTAGTGTCAAATAGCTTGCATGTTAAAGTGTGAAATATCTTGGTTTTTAGAGTGTCAAATTCATAATTCAGAGTGTCACATATTCAGTACCCAACAAGGCCAGTCATGCTGTCTCTGTGTGTCAGTTCTCATTCCATTGCATGAGACAACCAGAATTGAGTTGAAAATGTTATAATTTTGTGATAAACTTTTTGGAAGTTATCTAATACGTGTTATGTCATAGTCAATGATGGTACATACTGTTTAGTAAAATAAGTTATTATATTTGTTGAGAAGGATGAATAATTATTTGATTGGAGAATTTTTTTCCTACAAGAAAACATGATGTGAATGATAACTAAAATTCCACGAGTTATGTTAATGGAGCTATTGACAAATGGTGCTCTTATTTCCTCCAAAAATACCATGTGAAAATTAAGTCACAAGGAAATTTAGTATGAAGGATTGATTCTGTTCTCAGATATTATCAAACCTTGACACAGGCATGGATTCTCCTGATCATCATTTGAAAAATAGGTTACCTTGTCCTGCATTTAACATGCAATTATCTTGCTTGGTTGAAATCTATTTCCCCAACATCTGTACCTGAACAAACTCAAACTTTGATATGAGCATGGATTCTAAGGACTGTTATATGAATTACGAGTTACTGTGCCCTACATTTAACATGCAGATGATTATCTCTGTTCTGACAGCTCCATTTCTTGTTTATTTTTCTTCAGGCTACCTTGAAGGCACAGATAGAGGGACAAGAAGTTTCAACCATTGTGTCAACCTCTGACCTAAACATCACTGAGGGCAAGGTATTGAAAGATATTTATTGCTACTCCACTTGATCAGAATGTTCTCATCAGAAAACACATTATGATATCTAGTTGGTCCTAAATGAAAATGTGATTTGCACACATCTAATATGGATATCACAGTGGCCATCTTGAAAATCATGTTATTGGATGTTGAAATTAACAATGGGATTTTACTAAATGCCTTATTATTATGTCTACTTTTGCTGAAATGAACATGGGGCTGCTCAAAATCCAATATGGACACCTGAGTGGCCATCTTAAAAATCCTGTTTTCACTACTTTCTGAATTAATTGTCTTGTCAGCATGTGGTTTTCACTGAAAGAATTCTTATGATATCTAGTTTGTCATAAATGTAAATGGTGCATATCTGACTTCCAATATGGCTGCAGCAATGGCCATCTGGAAATGGAAATGGTGCCAAAATGGTGTCCATCACACCATGGTTAGGTTTTGCATTTAGGTCAGTTTTCAGGCACTGTGGTGGGGCATCTGTGTTCTGTGAACATGTTTATGTTTCTCCTTGGGGAAAATTACATGGATTATCTTGTCACTTGGAAGTAAATGAGTACTTCACCTCATCACTTGAAGATGAGCATATTGAAAAAACTGCTCTTTCAATAGTTGTTAGTTTTTGGCCATTTTGCCTTATGTAACACAACCACATCAGAACAGCATTGCAGTTTTTAACAGATTGGGATAAAACTTGGTAAACATTTCAAGATGCACTGTGATCAAGAAATCACTTTTTATAAGATTTATTTGCTTTCTTGACTTGTAGGTGATGAAGTATGAGCACAACTAGTCTCACAGATATCAATTGATCACCAAGAATATAAGAAAATAGTATGATTATCATTTGAAGATCCACAAGAAATCAGTTTGCTTGGGTGAAATTTGTTAGAGTTATAGCCCCTTTTTACTTTGAGCGTGATGTAGTATATGACAGAATGTTAAGAACACAGATAGTTCTACAATTTTCAGTGGATTGCCATGAGATTTTATATTTGTTATGGTCATTATTTTGAAGATGGGCATATGGACAAATCACTTTGTGTTCTTTATATTTGGTATGATGTTTCGTGTTGTTAATGTACAAGTCTCTCCATGCATTCATCATCTTGTAACCTGTACTGTGTGTAATGCGATGCATTCATTATACTTGGTATTTTATTTCACATCCATACAACAGTCCATCCATGCATACTGATTTGTGCTTATCTTGGCTTTGGTCCTGTCATAGAGGGGGATGGATGGAATTAATAATGACATTTTTGTAGATAATTTAAAACTTGTGTATTTTGAACACTGTGGTTGGAGGGAGGTTAAAACTGATATTATATTACACTAGGATGAGGAAGAACAACGAAGGTTTCTTTATCCTGGATGGTGTCCAGTATTAGCAATGAAGTGTCTAAAGGAATAGTCTGATTTTTGATTCACTTAAAGGTTTCATCATTTATTGGTTGCCAGAGTAATAGATTTTAGGTGAATGTCTTTAATTGAAAATTAACTCCCCACTGTGTTGAATGCTGGAATAAGGGGAGATAATTTTATGCTCACCTTAAAGTCGAGAGTGTTTTATTATGCAGTCCATATGACTTGGTTTGTTCCTTATCTCATTTCTTTATAGCAACTGACAAAAAAAACCTGTTTCCGCAGAATAACTTGACTTGTATACCACATTACTTGTCAAAACTGTATACACGACCTGCATTTCAGATAAAAGAAAGACATCTGTTCATTTTGGGATTGAAAATGTCAGTTGTCAAGATCTCTGTAAGTTAATGAAGCAAAATGGCTTCTGCATCATGAGTTCTTAATCACAATCCTTGACCAGATTTTGTGACTGGCCTGCATTTGAGACAAGGAAGACATGTACTCATTTTAGGGTCCAAAGGTCAGGGGTTAAGGTCACAGGTCACAATTTCCACAAAACTGCTTAAGTTCTGTACCATATGCATTGACTGAACTTTGCAGTTGGCATACATTTGAGACAAATGATATGTCTATTGTCTACCAAATAAGTTTAATGCCAAAAACTACGTCCAAACCTTGTAGATGGTTTTCATTTGAGACAAAAGACAGGCACCAATAATTTTAGTTGTCAGTTGGTCAAGATCACTTGAACTGAAAAAAGGAAAATGGTTTATTGTAATATTTATGGTACTCTTTTTGTAAGTCAATCAAATCAAGGTTCTCTGTTGGAGTAATG
The DNA here is from genome assembly GCA_016617855.1 of Megalonaias nervosa. Classification (NCBI taxonomy): domain Eukaryota; kingdom Metazoa; phylum Mollusca; class Bivalvia; order Unionida; family Unionidae; genus Megalonaias; species Megalonaias nervosa. Next base: position 67,384 of record JAECUM010020456.1, on the reverse strand, counting down.
GCTGAAGTTTTCATTGGGAACCAGTTTTAGCAGATTTAATAGTTATTACAGACAGTGAATTTAAAGACCCTAAAGAATGTCCCTTCACATAAGTGAATTTAAGTACCATGACAATATCTATAAAATCCACAATAAATAAATAAATTTACCACCATATAAAGATTTTACATGTGTTACTTTTTATCTTTTACAGAATTTGAACAATTTTACATTTGATATTTTATCTTGTTGTACTTTACATTATCATTTATTTCAAAAGCTAGATAGTTATCTTCCTAAAGTTTTGTACAGTTCCTCACTTTTGCATTTTTGCAACTTTATGTATAGTTGACACCATATAGCCACTACTGTGCTGAGGTAAAATGTTCTATTTACATATTTCACATTATTATCTCCATTATTACTCTGTTTTCAGATTCTGCATAGACTGACCGCTAGAGCTATCATCAGGGACTGGGAGGATGGACTTCTCTCCCTTGACAGGGCTGATCAGGAAGTAGGTTTTATTTGGCCACACCTACAAGTATAAAAGATTTCTGATTGGTCAGATGTCAGAATTTGTGACAGTAAAATCCAAAATATACTGTTGGAATATTCATAAGTGTAACATGCTGCCATGGAAAATTGTATTTTCTGCAATTTTTGGACAAAATTTTCCAGAGGTTTTAAAATATGGATATGTTTGTGGATTTGAGGACAGATACCACTATCAATGACTTTTATTATCTTTGACTAAATTTGAAAGATTTGTTTTGCCTCTAATACTTGCAGCAGGGTCCTTTTGATTTGTTCATTGCTGTTTGTACATCCATTCATCCATTGATACTTTCATTTATCATTGATGAGAAGCATGTTAGCAAGATGGCACAAAAACTATTCAGCATAGGTAAATAAAAGTTTACTTGCATATTTGTATTTATATAGAGGCATAAGACCTTTTTTTGGGGGGGGGAGATTTCATTTTTATTTATTCTGATCAAGAGGGTTTCTGAGATTTGCATCAATTTGCATCAGTTCACTGTGAAAATTGGGGACGGTCATCCTGTTACATCCTATTACATCAGCATACCTGTCAGCTTTTCAAACCATGTAGGGAGAGTGTTGTTGTTGTTGTTGTTGTTGTTGTGGGGCTTAACGCCATTTTTCAGCACACGATAGGCTATACATGGCGGCCAGTATTAATGGTGGAGGAAGAAACCGGGAAATCCGCGGAAAGAACCACCGACCCACGAGAAACTACTGGCAAGCTTTCTCACTTATCCACATTCGCCGAATCTTAGACTCGAACCCACGCAGACAGAGGTGAGATGGCAGTGATCCGTAACGAAGAGCGCTTTAGACCACTCGGCCACTCGGGGCCCCAGGGAGAGTGAACAAAATAATAAGGAGATTTGGACCAAAAATCTGGAGATTGTTTCCGCTTCTTTAAGCATCATTTTTGTTAAATATTGACCGATCTTCCAGGTCCAATACATGTGAAATTCTCTAAGGACGAACCATTTCTCCCTGTGATGTGTCTTATTTTCCCCCAGGACATGCTCCCTTTTCATATTCTGGTCAGCTGTGGCCAAACTGCACAATAGCTGAAAGTTAGTTTTAAGTAAATAAGCAAGAAAGCCAGTGTGACCAATTAACAGTTAATTCTTATCATTGCAGTTATCTTGTGGAAAGGACTGGCCCTTTGACATAATTCAAAGAAACCATGTTCTTCAGTGTATACATGTAAAGACCAGCAATTGATTGGCAAATAAATGATGCCCTATTTTGTTGTAACTAGCGATACCTAAAGATTGTGTTAATTCAACTTAAAAGTTCCAGTCTGTTGCTTCAAGCTACTGTACATGTGTCAGTAATTTTTCCCATGTTTTATATCCCACCTTATTTCGTTATTGTTAACTCATAAGGCATTTAACATTGTTTACTAAACAACATGTATTCTGAATTAATATTTTGAGGCACATATGCTGTGTAGGATGTTTTTTCATTCGTTTTTTTAATTTAATGATGGTAATTAATGTTTGTATATACGGTACAGTAATGCAAGGTATTTATTCATGTAAGATTCTTTGGTGGGAATGGAGATGCTATTTTGCTTGCAGGGAAAATTACACAGCTTTCACAGTGATCATTCTTGGGATTGAAACTAATTGCTGACAAATTCATTTTTGTAGTTATTTTTCGGTGTGGTTTATTTCTTTATTCTAGTATTGTTGTAGGGGTAAAAAGAACTTCATAAATTGATGTGAATAATGTTTAAACTTAACATTCTATTTACTGAAGAAAAAAAATTCTTTATAGTGTGATAATAATTGTTTTGTCACAACAGTATTCACAAGTGATAAACTAGAACATGGCTTCCATGGATTGTATAAGATATATCTATTTATGTAGGATCTTTTTAGGAGAAATTAAAATAGACATAATAATTGGGAGTTCTCTGCAAAAATTGGGAGATATTTTAATATCAGGAGGTAAGCATGGAATGACCTCAAAAATTGGGAGTTTTTCTCCTGGTGTGACAGTTGACAGGTAGGCATTAGTTGTGTTGTGTTGTGTTGTGGATAATGCAACCAGTAAATGACTTAATATCTCAGCCAAATGAAGACCCAGCATGTGCCAGCATGTGGTTGGAATTAGTTTTCATTATAGTAATAATAAGGCAGCAAAGAGCATAGTTTGAAAGGGGAAAGAAAATGTCAGAAATAACAACAGAGGCATTAGATATATAGATGGAGCAGGAAATTGAAGCCAGATGCTCAGTTTGTAGCTCTACTGGTCATAGACTGGAAGAACTATATCCAATATGGCCACTATGGCAGCCATGTTAAAGATCTTATTAGTGCTAGTTCTTTTGATCAGAAATTCATATCAACATGAAGTGTTCTCCAGAAGATGTCTTGGTGGTCCTAAATGAAAATGGTGTTATTCTGACATCCATTATGACCACTGTGGTGTCTGTATTGAAAATCTTGTTACAACAGCTTCTGGATGGATAGTCGTGTCAACATTGCATTTTCACCAAAAGACTTCTGATGATGTCTGGTTGGCCGTAAATGAAAATGGTGCTATCATGGCGTCAAATAGATCCAGTATGGTAGGCATCAATTAAATCTTGTTATTGCTACTCCAAAATGAAAAGTTGAATCTTATGATGTCAAGTTGGTCCTAAATAAAAATGGTTTAAATTCTGCATCTGATACAGCTTCCACCATGACCATGTTGAAAATTTTGTTAGTACTACTCCTTCTAAATGGATGACCATATTGACATGGGTTTTCACCATGATCATGATTGCTAATTGCTTTTAAATTAGAATAGTGACAAGAACATCCAATATGGTCACCATGTGGCCAGTTTGAAAATTAAGTTATCACACAAGAATACCTTGGATAAGTTTCAGCAGTCAGTAATTAAAAGGAAGAGGTGGTCTTCCTTGGATTCCTGGAAATTCTTTTCAGCCAGTAGCACATATCTCTTCAATGGACTCTTGTTCTGAAAATTCAAAGTTAATACTTCTAGGAGAGTTAGGTTAGATAGTTTATATTACTTGAGAAATATATTGGGTGTGTCCCCCTCACATCCTTTCCAATGTGTGGAAGTTGGGGTGGCAGTGCAGACTTCTCAGACCTCTGCTGGAAGAAGATCCCAGCAGCTCCCTCCAAGTTTTCAGATTTATTTTATAAATACTCCAGTCTCATGCTTGGATGTGTAGATGACCTGATTTGATTTGCATGACAATATAGTAATATATGTTTTTTATACACATTTTTAAACTATATGATCCAAGACTTCATGGATGGAAACCTTGTAAGTATAATTAAGCAAAAGTAACATCATGACATATGGTAAACATGTTTGTAGATGACCTGATTAGATTTTCATGCTAAGATATAAATTTTTCTAATTTTTCAGCATTATGTTACTGTATGGATGTAGACTTTCTGATTTGCAGTGGGATGATATATGTTTTGTAATCTAATTTAGTTTTGTAGGAATTTGAATTTACAGTTATTAATGCATTCGGTTTTGTTTGGAAAAAAAATAGATTCTCTGTCAGAAATTGTAAATCATATAGGTTTGGAAACAATGAAATATTCAAGTTGCAAGTTGAAAACAAAGTATTACAGAAGTTTGTAATGCAGATGGTTGTTTCCTTTTCAGATTATGAAGGCAACAACAAAGAACATGATTATAGAGCTGAGCAAGGAGTACTCCATTGTGACCCAGTTTACCAGTTTTGTGGCCATAGAAAAGAGAGATGAGGTAAACTTTATATTGAAAATGTGCATTTTTTTGCTTATTTATGGCACTAAGTTGTGTATGCGCAGCACATTTTATAACTAGACATGCTCCGAAATCATCTAAAAATGGTCAACACATTGAAATACAATGCAGGGACTTTAAACAGTTCAATGAGGAAATGTTCTTAAATGATTTAGTTTGCAAACCCTTCCAATCAGTCTGCAATATAGCTGATGTCAACACTGCCTTAGACAAATGGTATTGGATGTTCAGTGCAGCCTTAGACAAGCATGCCCCAATTAAAACAAAAAGGGTTAAACACCAAATTACACCCAAATGGATTACCCCTGAGAACAATGAGGCTAGGCACCTAAGAGATAATTTTCACAAGAAAAAAGACATGAAAAGCTATAAAAGTTGGAGGAACAAAGCTAAGCACCTGATAGACAAGGCAAAAGAGAACTACTATAAACAGGCTATTGATGAAAGTAAGAGTACCAAGTCATTATGGAAGCATCTAAAAGAGCTGAACCCACCCAAGAACAGTTGTTTTCCCCCTAGACTTAAGCAAAATGAGGATATAGCAACACCTGTACAAGACACTGTGGAAATGTTCAACAATTTCTTCATAAGCATCTCCATTAACAGTATTCAGAACCAGACTAACATCTCAGTTGAACTTGATGCTCTTCTGTCATTTATAAGAGCTGATGAAAATTATTTTTCAATAGCTAATGTTAGTGAAGCTGAAGTTTTTGATATACTAATTAAGGTGAATATTAATAAATCCTCTGGATTGGATGGTATTGGTCCACGAATTCTTAAAATTGCTGCACCAGTAATAACAAAGTCATTAACGCATATCCTTAACTTAAATATAATGAGTGGTAATTTTCCAGAAACACTGAAATATACAAAGGTTACACCTATCTTAAGAAAGGAGAAAAGGAGGATCCAGGGAATTACAGACCAATATCAATTTTACCAGTATTGTCAAAATTATTTGAAAAGCATGTAGCCATTCAGGTCTATAAATTTTTTGAAACATTCTCGATATTTCATGAAGTGCAATCAGGATTTAGAAAGTACCACTTGTGCCAAACAGAACTTAGCAAATTAATTGATCTTTGGCTGAAGGAAATGAATAATGGACATATGATTGGGATTGTTTTCCTTGACTTCAAAAAAGCCTTTGATCTTGTTGCTCATGAAATTCTGCTGCAAAAGTTGAACTGTTACAGGTTCGACAATCCTTCTTTAAACTGGTTTAGATCATACCCTAACCAAAGGTCTCAACAAGTAAGCATTGGCAATATTAGCTCTCAAACTTGCACTATTCATTCAGGGGTCCCTCAAGGCTCAATTTTAGGCCCTCTCCTCTTCCTTCTATAGCAGTGCTCTGCCATTAAATAATGAATCCTCAAATACAGATTTGTTTGCAGATGATGCAACCTTGTATACATCTAGTTCTGATACTGAAGTTATCCAAATGAGATTAAACTCAGACCTTATTAGAGTCCAAAACTGGGCACAACAAAATAGAATGGTAATTAATGAAGGTAAAACAAAATGTATGATTTTGGGGACATCACAAAAGCTACACAAGCCAGGGAAACCCAGAACTATCTCTTGCAATAAATAATCATCCTTTAGAAAATGTCAAACATGAAAAGCTTGTAGGTGTGTCCGTAGATAATAGTTTATTATGGAATGACCATATTGATAAGCTTTGTAAAACACTGTCATCCAAAGTTGCCCTTCTCGGCAGAATCAAGAAATATTTACCTATGGAAACTCGCAATCTATACTACAAGTCATATATTCTTCCAACAATGGATTATTGTTCAGATGTATAGGGAAACTGCTAAATCTGAGCTTGACAGGATTTATAAACTTCAGAAACGAGCAGCACGCGTAATTTTAGATGCATCTATTGATCATCCCTAAAAAGCATTGTTTACAGAACTCAAATGGTTCACAATATATGACAGGATAGATTTTTACAAGGCAGTTCTTGTATATAAATGTCTACATGGAACTGCACCAGAGTATCTTCAGGACTTATTCAGGCGTTTTTCAACACAATACCAGTTGCGATCAATATCACATGGAAACCGTCTAGTACCAAAACCAAGAACAGAGCAATTTAAAAAGAGCTTCCAATACTCTGGAACAGTTCTGTGGAACAAGCTTCCACTACATGTAAAATCTGCTGAAAATATTAGAGTATTTAAGAAGAGATATCATGAGCATGTATGTGTTTCTAATAGATAATGGAATTTAGTATTTTAATACTAAACAGTCATGTTAAAATAAACAGTAATTATTGCTATCTTCATATAATGTGCATTGTTAAACTCTCCTTAAGAGGGCCTCAAGGAGAATAGTCCTTGACTAATGAGTCACCCTCTATAAATAAAGCATTATTATTATTATTATTATTATTATTGTTATGTATCGGTATGTGACGTGTTCTCTGATGCAAACAGTATATACCAAGATCAGATATCACATGATTACTGTGAAAGCTATAATTTCATTGGATGGTCTAATGTAACATGTTTTGTCATAAATCTTCATATCACATGGTTATAACATTATTGACTAGCATGTGACAATGTAACATCATATATGTGTGTGGTATGATGCAGCCTAAAGTATCTTTTACTTTGCAAAAACAAATTCAGTAATAACTTTTTCAACAAATAAAAATGTAATAAAAACAACTCTAGACTTTTCTTTCAGTAATTATGAAACTATAAGTCAGTGAACCCATTACTATTCTTTGATCAATTTGAGGTTAACTTAAAACTTTAAAATTCACTACATAAAGGTTAAGTGTTTTATAGCATTATATGACCTCTCATTTTGCAGTGTTTTGATTTGTTAAATCTCCAAAGTTGCCATTGCTGTAACACCCACACATGCATGCAAGGGGGCTATGTAAGGTTCCACAGACTCAAACCGAGTATCTGACATTGCTCTGCCAGCTATGACTGACATCATTTTACTATGAGAGAATGCAAGTGTTTTGTTTTAAAATATGCCATTGTGCTTGAGTACACTTTGCACTTAACTTACTTGTGTCATACAGTAATTTTTTTCTTTGTCTATTCACCAATCTGTCCGTCTTTCAGTTAGTCTGTCCCTCCAATATAGTTATTTGTGCTTTCATATGAAATGACAATTTTTGGCAAATAAATGTGATTAAAAATTATTAGGATTTTATAATGAATTAAAAATCTTGATTTTTGTGAAGGAGTTTTAAACCATTCAGAATATCACACAGTCTTGTCTCTATGATTAATAATAACTGGAATCTTATCTAAATAAAAGTCAGATAATAAAAACAATTACATATTAGGCCTGTACCAACTATTCGCTTCTTACTCACTTCAGCCTCGAATAGTTTATTCAATGAGGTATTTGGCCGAATAATATGATGCAACTGAATTAGAATAATACAGTTAGGTCAACCTTCGTGAACAACAGACTGATTGTAATCAGAAAAGAGTACCTCAATTCATATTGACAACCAATTGAACAAATTTCTGAATGAGCCTTGTATTCTGAGGGATATTGATCCAGTGTCATGGTGGCGGACTAATGCTGACAGGTTTTCTTTATTCTGTTCTTGCGCCCAACGTTATCTAGCAGCACCTCCAACAAGCATCCCAAGTGAACATCTATTCAGTGTTGCCGACAACACCATGTCAGACAATGGATGTTGTCTACTGGCAGACATTGTCGAGAGACTCTTTTTTTGTGGTTGTTTTTTTTTAAAGCTAATGTATTCTTCATGCAGCAGTAACTGTTGGACTGCTTTTGAAAATTTGAATCTTGCTATTCATTAGTTAACGTATAAAACATTATCAAGACATTTAACTGTAGCACTTCGATATTTTGGTAATGCCTTAGTTAATTTGAACCTTCACATATTCATTGTTTGTTGCTTTATAATTAATTAAAATGTCATTAGACCTGCTGAACAAATTATTTTATTTTGGAGCATTCAGTCACTATTCGTATTCGTATTCGGCCAAATAGTTATGGGTCTCTATTAGTATTCAGTCAAATAGTTAAAACCACTATTCTATACAGCCCTATTACATATTTTTTATTTTGATTAATACAAGACTTTATCAGCCTCAGAAAAATGATATTCACATTGGGCTGAGTTAATATCACTTTTTGGGGTTGATAAAACCTATTAATCTCTTCAAAAAGTCAATAATTATATATGATCAGTACTTTTGTATTTGGAACTAAAACCCTTATTAGCATGACTACATGGAAACTTTGAAGTAGACAAATGAAATATTTTAAATTGGTTAAGCATACTTATATTGACATAACCTGATTAGATTTTAGACTACAGTAAAAACTGTTATGAGTGACCTCTGCTATGAGCGACCACCTGTCATTTCCGACCACAGTTGTAATGCACAGATCGATTTTATTATATAAACGTTCTGTCATGAGTGACCACCTGCTGAATGCAACCAGCGACCATGATGTCTTGGCAAAATATGCATTTCGACACTGCTATGAACGACCGCATTGCAAAAACGAGGATATAATCCACTGACTTTATTTAATTCCTGTAACAACAACTGCTCATACTGTTCTAAAAAAAATATTAAAAAAATAGGCTGGCGACCGAAATCTAAAATTGTGAGGGAGCTTATAGGGTATTATAGTCTCCTTTTATAAACCAGACTAAAGTACATATAGATTATTCCCTAGTCTGGTTCCCTGCTTCTCGTGCTCCTTGCGTTTTTTCTCTGCTATTCATATAGGTGAGAGCTACACAGAGAGCATATGAAGCAGGGAGCCAGACTAATTATTTCCACACTTAGCCTGCTTCCTGGCCTTACCGTAGATCATAAGTAGAACCCAGCATCCGTATGAATGACCGTATCATGAGAAGACACCACTGACCTATATGTAATCAATTATTACAACGACTGCTTACTTTTACGATTGTTCTGATAAAGAGCAAACATAAAAAGAATAATAATTATAATTTAAAAAAAGGATTTTGGCTTCTGGTGATGTTAGTCCATAAACCAGGCTAATGTACATGTCACGAATTGCCATTGTAGTGCCGAAATTGATATAGTGTTCGCGTATATTATTTGTCGTTGGAGTTAATCCGTATTGCTCGGGAGTGAATAAGGTCATTGTCTATTAAACCAGCAAGAGAGAGTCATTTGCAGGATTCGATTGATATTGTTCAAGACTTGTGATTTTTGTTGTTTTTTTCCCCTGACGTTAAGTGATTACATCCCAATCAAAGCTGTCATCTATTCAAGTTGGTGCGACCGGGTCACACACTTTGTTTATTGAGTTAATACCTGTATGTCTTCTTTGAATGAAGTTGTTCACTTTTGTCTCTGAGTAAATGGTTGTGTTTCTGGATGAGATAATTGTTTCTTTTTATTTCATTAATTGTTAGATATGCAATGCACATGATTAGATTTTTCATATTTTCCTAAAGCCCAGTCAAAACCGTCTTTATGTTTGATATTACAACTGAGCACTAATAATGTTAACACCTAGAACCTTAATAGCAATGGAAGAACCTCCAACTACAAAAGATACAAATTTTAAGGCTGGAGAAAATAATTATTGTAACTGAAAGAAGTGAAAAAGAGCAGACCACTTGCAGAAAAGTGGTTTAAACATTGGTAAAACAAATTTAGGTTGTTATAAAGGAAAAGAAGTAAATCAGAAACAATTTCATATGCTAATATATGTGATCTTCAATTGTAAATGTGATTTCATGTTTAATGATGGAAGTATATCTTTATTGCTATATAATTTTGCTTTTAGATGAATGCATACAATATTTTAGCAAGAACTATTGATAAAGAATAGAATATATGTACAGTGATTGTGGCTATTTGTCTTTAAATTATTCTGAATATAGACCTTGAAAACTGGTCTTTTTGTACAAACCTGCTATAAGAGACCACCTGTCTTCAGAGATCGTTTTTTTTTGGCAGAAGGGGCGGTCTCTCACAACAGCTTTTACTGTATTGCAAAATTCAGTTTTCTTCTTCAATTACCTGTATTGTCATCTTTTGGCATTCCCTACAGGTAAAATTGTCTTACAAGTTGGATTTTTTGTGGCCACTTAGCAAGTATCAATAGTGATGCTACAGTGCCTTTGCCACTCAAAGGAAGCATTTACTTAGCAACCATTTGGAAGTAACCATATCTTACCACCAGTCAACCAAACATTGTAAGCCAAGACGAAGGCCTTTCTTGACTATATTGGAGCTAGATGGAGATTAAAGCAAACCTACTCTGATATAATCTCGCAGATTAACTTATGGACTGGTTTTGTGGACTAAATATTCCCTAACATGTCACAATGCAAATAATAACGCAATGTCATGCAGGATAAATGACACTGAACTCTGCCATGTCTCAGACTGCAACAGGTCACCCCACAGTCGATCTTACCATTTAAGCCAAAAGTTGGAATGTCTTTGTTAAGTTTGTTTGCTCCATATCATAAGGCACTCTCAGTGATGAACCACAGGTCACTCAATTCACCTGATGCCCAGTTTAGTGCCCCAGTACACGCAGGATATGGATTCACTGCATTCTCATGCATTTGCCATTCAGAGGGGACACTTGCTTAGTGATTATTTGGAATAATGGTATCCCAATCAGAATGTTCTACAAATATGTTTGGCCACCCTTTTAGAAGATCTTAGTCAACCCACTTTCTCCTAATTACATTATTTTAATATTCTCTCCCCACCCATACACACAGTGAGTATCCTCCCCATGATGCTTCTCTCAGCTTGAAACTAGTGACACCTGGTGATGACAAGGGGAGGTGATGGGCAAGAGCTATTGCCCCTTGTCTGTATAAGCTTGACAGGAAAGATGTTTTGGGAGGGCTGGATCTGGGAGGTATCAGGCTTAGTTCCTAACTTTCATATGATCGGGTAAGTATTTTTGGATAAATATGATACACTAAAAAAATTGATTAAAAAATAAAGCTCAGGCATGGTTTGCAATGTACACATGTGGTACTGTACTGATTCATGTATAGCATACATCTAACACCAAACAGGGATGACTGCTCCAGTGGTCTAAGTGGTTAGAGTGTCCACCTCGGATGTGGCAGGTTGTGGGTTCTAACCCTGGCTGAGTCATACCAAAGACTTATAAAAAATGATACTAGCAGCTGCCTCAGCATTAAGAGGTTAGTGTTAGGACTTGTCGGCCTGGTGTCATGGTAATGTGACTGGGTGGGACATGATGCCACATGTCTGCGGCATGATGCCTCATTGGTGGACATCACTCTGTACTGTCACACTGCAGACATCATAGTGATATGACTGAAATTTTTTTAAAGCTACATTAAAAATACAAATCACACACACACACACACACACACACACCAAACAGTGATAGCACAGATCTGGATCTGTACCTTTAGGATATATGTCAGTGTTGTCCTGTATTGAGTCATGTATAGCATACAACCAACACCGTATCAGGTGTATTTCTTTGACAATTTACAGAATTCTGAAATTTTTCATTCTCATTCTTGTATTTAGCGTAGAATATGGTCTGTCATCATAAGTTATGATTTCATGTCTTTTGGCTGTTTGCATGACATGATGAGTAGAAGAAACACACATCATAGAACCTGATCTGTTGGCATGAGAAATATGGATCTTGGCTGTCTTCAGTTAGGTTTGCATTGTTTATAGATGAATACTGTAATTTATTTTTTTCCTTCAGGACAAAGAAGTGGATGAAAGTGAGCTCTTGGACATGAGTGACCTGATTGAAAGAGAGGCTATGGACATTCTTCAAAGCATGGGATACTTATCCTCCTCCTCCTCCTCCTCCTCCTTCAGTGATGAATCGGAAAGTTTGGTAGTGTTATCCAAGGTAAGATATCCCCAGGCTTTTAGCTTTTCTTTATCATTGCAGTTTAGATTGTCATTCTTATTGACAACTTGTACATTATTTAGGGCATGGCAACCTGAATATGACAGTGGTAATACGAGATCTTTTGCACCTATGCAGTCCAGGGTTCAATCCTTTTGTCTTTTTCAGGAGTATGCTGTAGCCTATTGGTGGGGAAACAATTGAAAGCTACAAATTGATTAACAGTTGATCATAACTAATCAAACATTGATTTTAATATTTTGTTTTCTATGTTTTATGGGAAAATGTCTTTCTTGCATACCTGGTAATGGTAAAGTATCTTGTTTTCCATAAAGTTGAACAGTGCACCAGCACATTTTCATCTTCCATGCAGTCAGTCTGTTTAAAATAAGATCTCTGCTCTCCTACATGAAGATCTGATGGGGACCACTTAAGGGTTATGTTCTGGTGACCTTTGGATTAGCCAGTGGAAATGCAGCTTTCAAAAATCTGAAAGTGGATCAAATTGTTCGGTACACATTCATGCTCTTATCCACACTGCTCAGTCTCCAAATGTGAAAATATAAGACTTCATCTGATTGGTTGATAAATTAGCAATTATGGTAATAACATAGGTTACCAGAACATGACCCCTAATGGTCACTATCAGATCTTCATGTAGAAAAGTGGAGATCTGATTTTACTCAGATTGCCATGCAGATGGCACTTGGTTTGTACTAAGCTTCTTAAAGTTATATTAAATCATAATCAAATGTTTGGCTGTTCAGTTATTCTAATGAGTCAAAATCAGATGTTTGACCATTTGACTATTCTGACCAGTCATAATCAAATGCTTGGCTGTTTGACTATTTTGACCAATTATAATCAATTTCCTGGCTGTGTGACTATCCTGAACATTCATTTTCAAATGCTTGGCTGTTGGACTGTTCTGACCAGTTATAATCAAACACTTGGCTGTTTGACTATCCTGACAAGTCTTCAATTATTTTGATTAATCACCACACTACTAGTGACCCATACTGACTACAAAGTCTGTATTTCTTCAGTGTCCTCTACTTTAGTGTCCTCTACTTCGGTGTCCTCTATTTCAGTGTCCTCTACTTCAGTGTCCTCTATTTCAGTGTCCTCTACTTCATTGTCCTCTACTTCAGTGTCCTCTACTTCATTGTCCTCTATTTCAGTGTCCTCTACTTCATTGTCCTCTACTTCAGTGTCCTCTACTTCATTGTTCTCTACTTCAGTGTCCTCTACTTCATTGTTCTCTTCTTCAGTGTCCTCTATTTCAGTGTCCTCTATTTCAGTGTCCTCTACTTCAGTGTCCTCTACTTCAGTGTCCTCTACTTCATTGTCCTCTACTTCAGTGTCCTCTACTTCATTGTCCTCTCCTTCAATGTCCTCTACTTCATTGTCCTCTACTTCAGTGTCCTCTACTCTAGTGTCCTCTATTTCAGTGTCCTCTACTTCAGTGTCCTCTACTTCATTGTCTTCTATTTCAGTGTCCTCAACTTCAGTGTCCTCTACTTCAGTATCCTCTTTTTCAGTGTCCTCTACTTCAGTGTCCTCTATTTCAGTGTCCTCTACTTCAGTGTCCTCTACTTCATTGTCCTCTACTTCAGTGTCCTCTACTTCATTGTTCTCTACTTCAGTGTCCTGTACTTCATTGTTCTCTACTTCAGTGTCCTCTACTTCATTGTCCTCTACTTCATTGTCCTCTACTTCAGTGTCCTCTACTTCATTGTCCTCTACTTCAGTATCCTCTATTTCAGTGTCCTCTACTTCAGTGTCCTCTACTTCAGTATCCTCTACTTCAGTGTCCTCTACTTCAGTGTCCTCTACTTCATTGTCCTCTATTTCAGTGTCCTCTACTTCATTGTCCTCTACTTCAGTGTCCTCTACTTCATTGTTCTCTACTTCAGTGTCCTCTACTTCATTGTTCTCTTCTTCAGTGTCCTCTATTTCAGTGTCCTCTATTTCAGTGTCCTCTACTTCAGTGTCCTCTACTTCAGTGTCCTCTACTTCATTGTCCTCTACTTCAGTGTCCTCTACTTCATTGTCCTCTCCTTCAATGTCCTCTACTTCATTGTCCTCTACTTCAGTGTCCTCTACTCTAGTGTCCTCTATTTCAGTGTCCTCTACTTCAGTGTCCTCTACTTCATTGTCTTCTATTTCAGTGTCCTCAACTTCAGTGTCCTCTACTTCAGTATCCTCTTTTTCAGTGTCCTCTACTTCAGTGTCCTCTATTTCAGTGTCCTCTACTTCAGTGTCCTCTACTTCATTGTCCTCTACTTCAGTGTCCTCTACTTCATTGTTCTCTACTTCAGTGTCCTGTACTTCATTGTTCTCTACTTCAGTGTCCTCTACTTCATTGTCCTCTACTTCATTGTCCTCTACTTCAGTGTCCTCTACTTCATTGTCCTCTACTTCAGTATCCTCTATTTCAGTGTCCTCTACTTCAGTGTCCTCTACTTCAGTATCCTCTACTTCAGTGTCCTCTACTTCAGTGTCCTCTACTTCAGTGTCCTCTACTTATTGTCCTCTACTTCATTGTCCTCTACTTCATTGTCCTCTACTTCATTGTCCTCTACTTCATTGTCTTCTATTTCATTGTCCTCTACTTCAGTGTCCTCTACTTCAGTGTCCTCTACTTCAGTGTCCTCTATTTCAGTGTCCTCTACTTCAGTGTCCTCTACTTCATTGTCCTCTACTTCAGTGTCCTCTACTTCATTGTCTTCTATTTCAGTGTCCTCTACTTCAGTATCCTCTACTTCATTGTCCTCTACTTCAGTGTCCTCTACTTCATTGTCTTCTATTTCATTGTCCTCTACTTCAGTGTCCTCTACTTCATTGTCCTCTACTTCAAAGTCCTCTACTTCAGTATCCTCTATTTTAGTGTCCTCTACTTCAGTGTCCTCTACTTCATTGTCCTCTATTTTAGTGTCCTCTACTTCAGTGTCCTCTACTTCATTGTCTTCTATTTCATTGTCCTCTACTTCAGTGTCCTCTACTTCATTGTCCTCTACTTCAGTGTCCTCTACTTCAGTGTCCTCTGTTTTAGTGTACTCTACTTCAGTGTCCTCTACTTCATTGTCCTCTATTTTAGTGTCCTCTACTTCAGTGTCCTCTACTTCATTGTCCTCTACTTTAGAGCCAGCGTCAGAGCCATGCATGAAGAGTTTAGTTTTTAAGTTGCACAGAACTTTCTTTGCAATTGGATTAATATTGGGAATGTGAACAGTTGGCTTGCTGTACATTTTATTCACTGCAGAGTCCTTAGACAACAAGAATTGCAGGCTACACTGAGTATAAGTTGTCATCTTGTGAGACCTTAATGTGTATACCAGACAAACACTTATGTAGGATGCCCTCGAACTAGTACGTTTCTTTACTCATTACCAGTGACGTCTTTCTAGCACCAAAAACTCAACCTGCTTGTTGTAATTATTCCATAACAGACCTTGCTTGTTGATAAGCATATTCCATGCATTTTCAAAATTCTAATGAATTTAATATAAATATGTTTTTACCAATGATAGGTCCACTGCTTAATTTTCAAGGAATTTACATGGTGTTTCCCAAGGGATTATCATAGAGGAAATACAGTTATAAGTATGTCATTGTTATTTGACTTGTCAACATTTCACCACTTCCTCATTGACTCCACACTGTGACTTAGAACCTCTCTTGTTACTCAGTAGGCTCTTTACCTTCCTCCTCTCCCTGCCTCATATCCTAAATCCTGCTTACTTGATACGAGTAGATGGAAGCAGTAACCCATTTTCTGATTGATGCTTTTACAGAAAAGTTGACTTGTTCCAGTGGAATCTTTGCATGTCTATAATTCCAGAGTTGCCTTTAAGTCAGATGATTGAACAAAGGACCATAAATAATAATAGATAATGTAACAGAAACCTTTTAGAGATTCTGGTACTATATGTATATGCCTATCACAAATGTTCTCTCTATGAGCATCAAAGGTGGATCTTGGAGAATGGATTATTAAAGCCCTTTTGAGTGTTTGAAAGAGACCTGGATCAAATTAAGTGATTCTGCAGTATAACACAGGCTCTGGTATAACATGGTTGGTGTATAACACATTATCATGTATAACATGATTGGTGTATAACACATTCTTTGGTATCACATGATTGGTGTATAACACATTCTCTGAGGGGCCCCGAGTGGACGAGTGGTCTGAAGCGCTCTCCGTTACGGATCACTGCCATCTCACCTCTGTCTGCGTGGGTTCAAATCTAGGATTCGGCGAATGTGGATATGTGAGAAAGCTTGCCAGTAGCTTCTCGTGGGTTGGTGGTTCTTTCCGGGGATTTCCCGGTTTCTTCCTCCATCATTAATACTGGCCGCCATGTATAGCCTATCGTGTGCTGAAAAATGGTGTTAAGCCCCACATCAGCAACAACAACATTCTCTGATAACATGATGCGTGTATAACACATTCACTGGTATCACATGATGGGTGTATAACACTTTCTTTGGTATAACATGATTGGTGTATAACACATTCTCTGAGTATGGCCATAGATAGCATAATACTGATGACTTAACTTTTTCATTCCATGTACCTCATTGTAGGGTAGCCCTACCTATAACATGGTACACTTTATGGCCACTTTGAAGAGTGTTATAATGAGGGACCACTTTACTGTGTATAATAAACTCCAGTATAAGGCAGCATTGTCTATAGCAGGGTACACTTTTATGGCTCTCCTGAACATTGTTATAATGAGTGTGTGTGTGATTTAGATTTTTAACATAGCCTTAACAATTTTAGTCATATTACTATGATGTCTGCAGTGTGGCAGCTTGAAGTGATGTCTAGCACTGGGGCATCATGCCGAAGAGATGAGGCTCCCACATAGTCACATTATCCTGATACCATGACTTCCTGCATCTGAGGCCACCGGAGCAGCTTATAATGAGGGAGGACTTCACTTTTTTTAATTTGTGCCAGTACAAGGGTCCCTTACCTATGGGACTGTACTCTTATGGCTTCTTAGGACATTACTAAAATGAGGGAGGAATGTATGGAGCATAATGTGCCTCAGTATTGGCCTACCTTGTCTATAACATGGTACATTTTATGGCTACTTTGAACAGTGTTATTACTAGGGAGGAATATACTGTGCATTTTGTACCTCAGTATTCGTCTGCATTGTCTATAACATGGTAAACTTTAGTCCATTTCTTAAAAGAAACTCACCAGCTCAGTTTCAACCAATGTTGGCTAGGAGGATCCTGGCATTAATAAAAAACAAACTGTTTAATTTTATAAGCATGATGCTGATATGCCATCAAGCATGGCAGTTGTTACTAAATTGTAAATAGAAAAATGTTGAAAGGACTTGTAAAAGTCAGCAGAACAGAATTTGACCAATTTTGATAATGCAGTCTAGCATGAAAGGCTAATCAATTGGTGCCAATAAGCAGTCAAATATGACAACCATTCCTTGGAATAGAAAACCTTTAAATAACTAATTCTCAGAATTGCTAAACAGAATTTGAGCAAATCTGGCATCAAGGTATTTAAAGTTTATAAAAATGATGCAAATCCATAATCAAATATGGATGATGTTACTAAAAATAGAAAAACCGTTAAATGAATTCATTGTAACAACTGCTGAGCAGAACTTAATCTGATTTTATTTGACTTGTCTATCTTTTACTGCTTTCTTGCTGACTCAGACCCAGGTAAATTAGAAGCTGCGTTGCAACACAGTAGGCTCATTAAACTACTTTTTTTTCTATGAAGATGGCCTTTTCAATTTGTAAAAGCAATGCCAATTGTCTATCAAATATTGCCACTTTCAAAAATATAATGAAAAGATTTTTGACAACTTCTTTGCTAAAACTCCTGAGCAGGATTCAAACCGAATTAGAAAATATTCTGGCATTAAGACCTTTCAAACTTCTAAAAAGAATTAGATCTTTTATCAGATATGGCTACCATCACTGCAGATAGAAAAGCCTTTAAACTACTACTTCAAAAAATGATAAACATAATTGGTCCAAACTGGACAGAAATCATTCTGGCATTAAGTTCTTTCAAATTTGTACAGTACTGCTATCTGACAATGTCTGCCATTTACTAAAAATGGAAAAGCTTTTAACAGCTTCTGAAAAACCACTGAATAGAATTTGACCGAATTTGACAGAGCGTATCCTAGGATGAGGGCCATTCAAGTTTTATGTGAATAATTCCAATCGGTTATCAGACATGGCCGCTAATAAAAAAAGTATAACAACTTTGAATGACTTCTTTGCAAAAGCTGCTTAACAGACTTTCACCAGAGTGGACAAAAAATAATCTTGTGTGAAAGCTTTTAATTTTGTATCATTGATGCAGATTCATTATGCTGCTATTTAGTTGTGACATTACCTTTTATCATTATTTTTTCAAGCAGTTTTGTTCCATGATACTTTTTTACAGTACCAGTACCTCTTTAGTTTCCATCAGTAAGGAATGTTCAGAAATTCCTGATTAATGTTGTAGCAGATTTTATTTATTATTATTAATATTATTATTAACATTATTGCATCATCATTATTATTATAATACCACTAACTTTCATTAATGAGAGTCCAAAGTAGGTCTAAGATTGCTTTCTTGGGTGACATCTACCTTAAAACAGTGCAAGACTATTGGCCAAGAAATATGGATTAACACAATGGTTTTTTGGAAGAAAATCTGCACTGATTTATAGTAAAATAACACCATATTATGTTGATCATATACGAGGAAAAAGTAATTATCTTGAGATTAAAGAAAATACAATATTTCAGCTCTAAATAAAGTCGCAGGCCCCCTTATATCTCTCCATAAATTAAATGGTCAGCAACTTGTAGTACATGAATTTGATATGTGTATGTTAATTGCTGTATAAGTCATATAAATTGTAATTTAAAAACTGTAACCAGAGTGGGATGATTAAGCTTACACTAGAGCTGACACTCAGTAAAAAACATTGTGCTGCCAGAAAAGTGATTGCTGATACTGATGCCAACTATGTACAAGCTCCACCATTGATGTAATAGGCAGGGAAATATTGAGTGGAATGCCAACACCTGGGCATAAAAAAAGTTGGATTTGGCCCAAATATCTTTCACAACATTCCACTTGGCTACCAGTTAAGGATACATGATGGAAAGCATGATTAAAGGATCATAAATATATTTGTAAGATTCAAACTTAATTTTGTTCAGATTCAACTGTTTGAATTATTTTGTCATGAAAAAGAAGACTGTGATGTTAATGTCATTAAATTCATAACAAGATTACTCTGGAATTTCTATACATTCCTTACTGATGGAAACTACGAAAGTACTGGTACAGTGAAAAAAGTACCATGGTAAGTATGACTGGAAAACAATACAGAGGTAATACTGTGCACCTGTGATAAATATCAAGGTTGATGCTAATATGTTATATCAAGGTTGATACTCATCATCATCTTCAATCCTTTAACCCAAGAGGTCATTGGGGCACCACAGTTGACTTTACAACCAATTCTCTCCATCTTTCCCTGTTCTCTACTGCCCTTTGGGAGTCTTCAGATCCCATGCCTGTTCACTCCTTAATGTTGTCTTCCCACCTCTTTTTCTGTCGGCCTCTTCTTCTGCATCTTCGCACTGTGCCTTGCAAGATTGTTTTTGCCAGTCCAGATGACCCTGAGACATGACCGTACCACTTCAGTTTGTGCTTTTTTATACTGTTCAAGAGGTCTTCATAGGAGCTGATGGCTCATTGGATCCTGTTGTGGACTTTTTCATTGGTTACATGGTCAATGTATGAGATGCCCAAGATCTTGTGGTAGCATCTCATTTCGAAGGTTTGAATCCTTCTTTGTAGATCTGATGTGAGTGTTCATGTTTCACAAGCATACAGAAAGATGGATATGACAATCAAGTGCATCAGCCTTATTTTGGAACCAAAAACAATGTTGGTATCTTTCCATATTGGTCTCAACCTTGTTATTGCTGCAGTTTGTCTGGGCAATCCTGCAAAGTGGTTCTGGTTTGGAGCCCTCATCTGTGGTAATTGATCCCAAGTACTTGAAGCTTGTGACTCTTTCCAGCTTCTCTCCACTGACCTATATTTCTGCACTGATGCCATTGGTGTTGTTTGTCATCAGTTTAGTTTTTTCGGTGGTAATGTCCATACTGTATGCTGTGGAGGTTGTGTTGAGGTACTCAACCAAGTCAGCCAGTTCTTATTTATCTCCTGCTAAACCATCAATATCATCTGCAAAGCAAAGGTTGGTGATTGTTCTTCCTCCGATGCTGTCAGTGCTCTTGTGGTCATGCAAGGCATCCTCCATGATCCTTTCCAGGAAAATGTTGAAGAGTGTAGGTCACCGTAAACATCCCTGTCTGACTCCAACTGTTGTTCGAAACCAGTCTCCTCTGCTGCCATTGATGAGGACAGCACTGGTGGCTTTGTCATAGAGGTGCTGAACAACCTGCACCAGGTCTGAGCTGATGTTGTACTTCCTCATAGTTGCCCATAAGGCTGCATGCCATACCCTATCAAGGCCTTTTTGAAACCAATAAAGATGTGGTATAGATTTTGCTGATGTTGAAGGTATTTCTCTCAAAGGAGTCTGAGGTTGAAGATCTGTTCAGTGGTGCTCCTTCCTGCTGGGAAGCCTGCCTGCTCTTCAGCAATAATTTTCTCTGCTTGAGGCTTTAGTCTGTTGAGAATTATCTTCAGCATGACTTTGCTATGGTGACTGATCAGACTGTTGGTTCTGTAGATTTGGCATAGCTGTAGGTTTCCTTTCTTGGGCAGCATGATGACCAAGGATTGAGTCCATGTGGTGGTCCATTCTCCTGTCTGCCATATCTTGTTGCAGATTGTTGTTAGGACTGTTACTATCTCTTCTCCTTCTGCTTGAATGAGCTCTACTGGTATGTTGTCAATGCTGACTGACTTTCCTTTCTTTTGTGACCAAACTGCAATTTCTACAATTTCTACTTCTTCACGAAGAATGGGGTTGTCATCAATTTCTTCTGCCTGAAGGCAATTTAGTACTGCTGGATCTCCTTGGGTTTTATGAATGTACAATTCTGAGCAGTATTCTGTCCATTGCTTGAGGATCTACTAATTTGTAATAAATATTGGGGCTGGTATTAATTTGTAATAAATCTCAAGGTTGATGCTGATTTTAATAAATCTCATGCTTGATGTTATTTTGTAATTAACACCAGTGTTGATGCCAAATATTAAAAGACCCATAAAGTGCTATAATTTTTGTCAGATGTGTTTGCTGTTAAGACAATACTCCACCCACTAATTGGCATAGTTTTTATTTTAAAATAATGATTTTCCTATTTGAAAAAAATAAAATGGTGATTGTACAAGAGATGTTGGAGTTATACATATTTTGAAATTGAACACCTTATAAAACCAGTACAAGTGACATACAGGGCTTCTGACACACTGCTTGACCAACCTACATGAGAGGAAAATATGTCCGGTACTAAGCTGTGTAATTGGATTGGTATGCTTGGAGTTTCTGTTTTATGCTAGTTGATTGTCAGTCACTGCATTAGGACAAGAGGTAAATGTTTTGCATACACAGTGGCCTGTTGTTTTTTGTTCTGGATCTGATCATTAGCATATATTTTTATAATCTTAACTTGTCCTAAACAACAAAAGCATATATCTGATTGGTCCTATAGGAAAATGGTGCCCATCAGGCAGTCAAAATTGCCACTAGTTTGTCTGTGTGGCTGCTTTTAAAGTCTTGTTATCAAATCGCCTAAACCATGAATTGTGATGAAACTTTAGCAGCTGACATGGAGGCAGTACTTCGTGCTCAGAACTCTCAACTTGACAGAATAAATGAACATGTAAACTCAATGTTAAGTTAGTATTATTATGTACAGATATAGTATTTAGAACTTCAGTTATGGGAAAAAAAACTAGAAGTGTAAAGAAATACTCTATTAGCATTGCATCTACTCACATCATGAACTTTTGGCCATTATGAAGTTATGTCAAAATACACATTTGATAATATGACTAATATTCCAAGAGAAGAACACGTATCTTCATGTTTCATATTGATCATATTACACGCACACGCATTCCTGCAATTTATTTAATTCTAATGAAAATGGTGCCCCTCATACACCAACATGGATGCCAGGGTATACATAGGGAAAATCTTATCATTTCTAGAAATGTGCTATGGATCAAGGCTTGGAGGATATGCTGGAGATGCCGACAATTGTAAGTATTCTTGAAATGACTTGAATGTTGCAGCTTTCAAATATATGTACCAGTTGCTTTATTTTACGCATTTCATGCACAACAACCTAATTTCAATGTCTGATGATAATGAAATATCCAATGCATAAGTGAACAGTGCATCAGTGTATCCTCAGAAATCATTATCAGTTGGTTTCACATTACTTTTGAAAAATATTTGTTACTTATACAAAGGTATTACTGTCAAAATTATCATTCTTAAAACAACTAGCTATTAAAGTGTCATCACCGTTTTTACCACCGTACTTAATAGTTACCAGTAGTTTATATCCCTAACTCATTAGCAACTATGCAAACATAAATGGCTCTATACTTCGACACTCATCAAATCAGTACCCACATTTACATATGAAAAGTGTGCCAGTAGGTGGTACCAAGATGGTGGAGGAGTCACCAGTCTCTGTTCTACTGATTGTAAGTCATTTTTAAACTCTTGTTATCTCTTGTGCTTATAAACTACCAGGAGGATGGTAATGGAATTTGAACATTTGTTTGCCCACCTATAATGTGTAAGGGGCATAATTTATTATTACTCTTGTGAGAATGTCAATCCATCTGTCGCATCTTGGTTATAATCTGACATATCTTTTTTAAATTCTGTCACATCTTGGTTAACTTTGGTCGCATCTTGGTTAAAATCTGTTACATCTTGGTTAAATTCTGCATTTTCTCTGGAATTGTCAAGTCCTATAAATGTCCAGTGTGTATATGTATATGGAGATGTATTTGATGGTTATCACACATGCAATTCAAAGGTCAGTGTGACCTAATTTTCTTGCTGCAGCAATTTTGGTAAGTTTTGTGTTTAGGTCAGTTTCTCAGGAATTGTTTGCCCCGGAAACTTATAGCATTGTATGTATATATGTGCCTTGGTGAGCACAATACCAATACAGATCGCTAACTTAACTTTCTTGCTCCAAAGACTTTTGTTAAGTTATTGTATTAGGTTAGTTTCTCAGGCATGGTTTGGCCAAGAGACAGGCAGTTTAATATGTAGATGTATTTTGCTGAGTACAACATCAATAAGCCAACATATAGAAATTTAAGTCTCAGTGACCTATTCTTTGCATGCCAATGACAAGTTAAATTTTGGATTTGGTTACACTGTTAAGCAACTTGTCATGTGGATGCTTATTGGTTTGCACAACACTATCTTGTGACCGATATTGCATTCTTATCACTTTCACTAAGTTTACATTTAATTCTGTATCCTTAGTACTGTTGCCCATGGACGCATGCAACTTGTGTGCAGTTGAGTCATGAGTAATTACAGTAACACTTTTCAAAAACTTAATCACTGTGACCCACATTTTACACTTGAGTGATTTCTGTCAAGTTTTATGTTCATGCCAGTTTCTCAGGCATTGATTTTCTGAGTAATGGAACTTGATATGTAGATGTATTATTTTGAATAAAGCACCATCTTAGTAAAAGTAAGACAATGGACCCTCATGTCATGTTTCTGTAAATTTGGTTAAGTTTTACATTAAATAAAATTTTACAAGCATTGTTAGCCACAGGAGAATCCAACATTACTTGTGCATCATGGCAAGTAGGATGCTGTGACCTATTACAGCAATACTACTTAGAAAACATATAAAAAATAGTTTCAGTGCACTTATTTTTTAATTTTTATCCCCCTGCATTAGTATTCAGTGTGTGAAGCATTGAGTTTTATTTCCAACCAATGGTTCCACAAATGTGCTGGGTAACCAGGGTAACCTGTGAGGGAAGGCACTCTAAAGAGAATGTCCTATTACAGTGGGATTTGAGAAATACAAGCACCATCAGTAGTATGGTGTCAAAGTAAAAAAACAAAAATTAATTGTGAAATGTTTTGCAAAGGCAACACTTTTTAAAAAAATTGTCCAAATTAAATTCATAAATTTAATTAAGGTCTTTGCATACCTAAAATATAGTATATCCACAAAATAATTATGATTTATGATATTTTTATATTACTTTGTACTATCTAGTTTGTGCTAAATGAAACTGATGCCACTGTGACATCCAATCTTCGTTCGTCCGTCGAGTCGACGAGGACCACTCTAGTCATCCGAGGGTTGTAGGGGCTGGTTCTGTTCTGTGCATGCGCAGGTGGCTGATAAGGCCAATCCTTGCACGGAAGGTTCGTTTGCATAAAGGACAAGGGATGAGTGAGACATCTCGAGGAGGGTTGATGGCACGCGCTTTTCTGGCTTGCCTCTTCAGCTCCGCTGCTGCTGTCCTGCTAGATTCACACAACTTGGAGCCTTTGTGCACGGAGGAACGCCATGTGACTCGATCGCTGGCTGCTTGCTCCCAGAAATCAGGTTTTATGTTGAATGCTTTCAATGCACCTTTCAGATTGTCTTTGAAGCATTTCTTCTGACCTCACCATAGAAGAGTCTTTTAGGCAGCCGGTGGTCTGGCATGCGTACAACGTGTCCCGCCCAGCATAGCTGAGACTGCATCAGGAGGGTGTGGATGCTTGGGAGATCAGCTTGGGTGAGTACCTCAGTGTCTGGAATCTTGTCCTGCCACTTGATGTTCTGGATTTTCCTGAGACTTGTTGTATGAAAGTAACACAGCTTCCTGGCGTGGCGTTGGTACACCGTCCACGTTTCGCATGCGTAATGTAGTGTGGGGAGCACAACTGCCCTGTAGACCTTTAGTTTGGTCTGGATGCTGATGCCTCTTCTGTTCCAGACGTTGGTATACAGTCTGCCGAAAGATGTACTGGCTCTGGCAGTGCGGAGGTTCACCTCGTCGTCAATAGTTACGCTCTGTGACAGTGTGCTGCCAAGGTAGGTGAAGCGGTTCACTACGTTGAGTTTTTGGCCGTTGACTGTGATGTTGGGCTCAACATAGGGCTTTCCAGGGGCCAGCTGGTGCAGGACTTCAGTCTTCTTGGTACTGATGGTGAGACCGAAGCTTGTGCAGGAGCTGGAGAACTTGTCAACGCTGCGTTGCAGGTCAGCTTCTGAGCCAGCGTTGAGGGTGCAGTCATCAACAAATAGGAAATCCCTGATGGTGTCTGTCATAACCTTGGTTTTCGCTTGAAACCTCCTGGGGTTGAACAATTTTCCATCTGTACGGTACCTGATGCCGACTCCAACATCTCCGTCTCTGAAAGCATTAGTCAGCATGGCGGAGAACAATAGACTGAATAATGTCGGTACCAGAACACAACCCTGCTTGACGCCATTGGTTACTGGGAATGGCTCAGATGTCTGTCCATTGTCCTGGACTCGTGCCTGCATGCTGTCATGGAAATGCTGCACCATGGATATAAATTTTCCTGGGCATCTGTATTTGGCCATTACCTCCCACAAGCCTTCTCTGCTGACAGTATCAAAGGCCTTTGTCAAGTTGACATAGATGGAGAAAAGGTCTGCGTTTTGCTCCTGACATTTTTCTTGTAGCTGCCTCACAGCAAACACCATGTCGATGGTCCCACGTTTTTTCCGGACTCCACACTGGCTTTCTGGTAGGAGTCCTTGGTCAAGGTGTGTAGTGAGGCGGTTCAGTAGGATTCTGGCGAGTATCTTTCCTGCGATTGAGAGCAAGGATATACCCCGGTGGTTGTCGCAGGCCTGGTGGTTCCCTTTGCGCTTATACAGGTGGATTATGGAAGCGTCTTTGAATTCCTGGGGGATCATCTCTTGCTGCCACATCAGTAAAAACAGTTGGTGGAGCCTTTCTCTCAGGGCTATGCCCCCTTCCTTGTAGACTTCAGCTGGGATGGAGTCTGAACCAGGGGCTTTGCCACTGGAGAGCAGACGTATCGCTTTCTGTGTCTCGAGCAAGTTTGGAGGCTCATCCAGTGCTTCGTTGATGGGTAATTGGGGGAGACCACTGATGGCATCATCGTTGATGGATGAAGGTTGATTCAAGACACTGTTGAAGTGTTCAGCCCAACGTTCAAGAATCTTCTCTTTGTCAGTAATTAGTGTGTTCACGTCTGCGCTGAGAAGAGGGGATGATCCAGAGGATGTAGGTCCATACAGCTCTTTCAGGACGTTGTAGAAGTTCTTCATGTCATGGCTGTCTGCATAGCACTGGATCTCATCAGCTTTGTTGCTCAGCCATGTATCTCGCATCTGGTGGAGTTTCTGCTGTACAGTTCTGCGTATATTATTGTACGCATCTTTCCTGGAGGTGGACTTGGGGTTGTTGAGGTAGGTTTGATGGAGGCGGTGTTTTTCATCCAGCAACTGCTTGACCTCGTCGCAGTTCTCATCAAACCAGTCTTGGTGCTTTCTGCTTGAGGGTCCTAGGATTTCCGAGGCTGTGCTGTAGACCGTCTCTCTGAATGCCGCCCAGTCGGTTTCCGCATTCTGATTGTCCAGAGGGGTGGATTTCAGACATTCTTCCAGGGCATCCGCAAGAGACTGTTTGGCACTGGTGCATTTCAGCTTGGTGATGTTTAGTCGTTTAGGAGCCTTCTTTCCCTGTGGGCGTCTCTTGGGCTGAATGCGGATGTTAAGCTTGGTGATGATGAGGCGGTGGTCTGTCCAGCAGTCGGCGCCGCACAAGGACTTGGTCACACGCACATCCTGCCTCTCCCTCTTCCTGACAATGACGTAGTCGATGAGATGCCAGTGCTTAGAGCGAGGATGCATCCATGAC
Source organism: Megalonaias nervosa (assembly GCA_016617855.1). Taxonomy (NCBI): domain Eukaryota; kingdom Metazoa; phylum Mollusca; class Bivalvia; order Unionida; family Unionidae; genus Megalonaias; species Megalonaias nervosa. Next base: position 40,320 of record JAECUM010020456.1, on the reverse strand, counting down.
GTCCGGTTACGGGTGGGGAGGTGGAAGACTGTATTGGTGATCAGCAGTTCTTGCTCGGCGCAAGTCTGGAGCAAAAGGAGGCTGTTGCTGTTACAGTGACCCACTCCGTGCTTTCCTAGCACTCCATCCCAGGCAACGTGATCGCAGCCTACTCTTGCATTGAAGTCGCCAAGAATGACGAGCTTATCTGCCATTGGAATGTCAGCAATGACGGAAGATCCTCATAGAATTTGGCCTTTACTTCATCCTGGTTTGTCATGGTTGGAGCGTAGTAACTGATGATGGTAAGGTGCTTTCTTACAGACAAGAGGGGGAGTTTCATGGTCATGAGTCTGTTGTTTACTCCTTTGGGAGGTCCAGCCAATTTGCCAATCAGTGCTGTCTTCACTGCAAAGCTGACACCAGCCTCACAGCGCTCATTACTTCCTCGGCCGCTCCAAAAGAACGTGTATCCAGAGCCCCTTTCACAGAGTTCACCTTCTCCTGCAAGCCGGGTCACACTCAAGGCAGCAATGTCCACGTTGTATCTGGCGAGTTCCTTTCCTATTAGGGCAGTTCTCCTCTGGGGTCTTTCCGCGTCGTCTCAGTCCAGTAAGGTGCGCACATTCCATGCGCCAAGTGAGAGAAGAACAATCTTCATTTTCTTCTTTGTGTTTCGACCGCTGGAGTAGGGTCCCCACCAGCCGCGGTAAGCTGGCTAGGGAGGTTTAGAGCAGGCAATGTTTAGGGCACCTTTTCTAGCCCCTTCCTCATGCCAAGGAGATGAGCAGTGCATTCCTGAAGAGGGCTGCTCAGTCGCTCAAGGGGCTGCCGGACTCCACTGCTGCTCTGTGTCAGTGGTGAACGACCCTAATGGCCTGAGCCGCCTGTGTGCAGGTTTGTGGCTACGGCTGCCAGTGTACCCACACCTGCCGCTTCGTTGCTTGCCTGTCGCCACAGGACTTTGGTGGGTGATGAAATGGGATGGGTGGATGACAAGTGTGACTTGTGCGGTGACTTTGTTTTAAGTGAGGAAGAGTTGCGCAGTTCATCAACCTCACTCTCTCGCCCAAAACCATCTGAGTCCAGCAGCATGACAAAGTCGAGATGGCCGGAGATGGAGTTGAGTGCAGTGGATGACCAGGATGTCCTACGTGTCTCGTCATGCTCTTAGCACTCCATGGCGCTTTGCTAGGAATCGCCTTTCTGCCCGTTCACCAGCTGGTGGTTCCTCCGCGCAGGCTGCCGAATCCAGTCTTCACATGCTAGGTAGACAAAGCCTAACTCACCGAGGGTTTAAGACCCGTCGGCTACCCTCAGCCTGGTTTAGCCGGCCAGTCGAGGCCGTTTTCCGGGATGTGGCTGCTGCACATGCTGCAGCTGCTTGGAGCCACAGATGAGAGCTGAGTGCCAAGTGGGGACCAAAGGTGGGTGAGCTACCCCCGAAGAAGTACGACTGCTTCCCCCAACCAGAGGTGCTACCCCTCCCTGGACACCCCATACACCCCATCCAATAGGGCCACCATGGCAGCCATCTTGAAAATCTTGTTATAGCAACTCCTCCTGAACAGATGGTCATACAGGCAGGGTTTTCCCTAAAAGATTAATTATGATATCTTGTTGGTCCTAAATAAAAATGGCACTGATCAGTAGCAGCGATCTTGAAAATCCTGATATCACAACTCTTGAATTGATGGTTGTATTAACGTTTTTTTCAGTAAACACTTCTCACTGTATATATTTGGTCTTAAATGAAAATGGTGACAATAAATGGAATGCTATGGACATAAAAGGACATGAAATTGAAACAAAAAGCCAAGGATTATGTCAGGTTGAGACATAGCAAGAAGATTTTAAGCTCCATAGAGAAAATTTGAAACAACTTTGTGAAACTGTACTGGAGGTAATTACGGTCTGAGTGTACTTCACAAACATTTTAGTTGAACATAATGTTTACAGCTACTGTTTCAGTGTTCAACACTTCTGAACTTTATCAATGCATGTTTTTCAATTTGAAAATAGCCGCATAGGACATTTTGTTGCTTCTTACTGAAAAATTGTCTGACTTATGGAATAAAAAGTCAATAGCCATTCTGAGAAGGTCTTGTTTGGTTTGGCAGGTCTGTTGTAGTATGGACTGTGATTACTTATTTACATAAATGAGTGGCCAACATATGTGGATTTGTGGCTTTTCTACTTGTAGAAATCACTCAAAATTCATCAACAGAATTATATGGAGACAATCAGGGCAGCTTGCTTTATTTAAAAATCAGATACTTGTTGCAGGAAAATATTAACTTGGGTAGAAAATGTGAATGAGAATATGGGTGAGAGTATTGAAGTCCAATTACCATTGATTTAGTGTTGATGCTGATGCATGCAGTTGAAATATGTAATTGCCTGTTGTAAATTGGACAATAAATCAGGAGTTTCATTTGCTAATAGTATCAGTATGGTTACATTTATTCTAACCACTTAGGCCACCTGAGTGGTTGATTAATTGTTTTGAGTTTTAGGCACTAGTATGATAGTTTCTTATTGGAACATAGACCTCAGTATAAGGAAACCTTACTCTAATGTATGGCTATCATGAACTAGACCTTAGTATAAGGAAACCTTACTCTAATGTATGGCTATCATGAACTAGACCTTAGTATAAGGAAATCTTACTCTATGGCTATCATGAACTAGACCTTAGTATAAGGAAACCTTACTCTAATGTATGGCTGTCGTGAACTAGACCTTAGTATAAGGAAACCTTACTCTAATGTATGGCTATCATGAACTAGACCTTAATATAAGGAAACCTTACTCTAATGTATGGCTATCATGAACTAGACCTTAGTATAAGGAAACCTTACTCTAATGTATGGCTATCATGAACTAGACCTTAGTATAAGGAAACCTTACTCTAATGTATGGTAACCATGAACAGCATGTAAATAATGCGGCACTTGAAATATTTTTTGCATCCATAAAATTGTAAAAACTTGCATCTGCTATGTAAACCGCTCTGGAGGCCTAAGTGGTTAGATTGTCAGCCTCAGATGTGGGAGGTCATAGGTTCGAACCCCAGCTGAGTCATACCAAAGACTTATAAAAATGGTACTAACAGCTGCCTCACTTGGTGTTCAGCATTAAGAGGTTAGTATTAGGACTGATTGGCCTGGTGTCAGGATAATGTGACTGGGTGGGATATTGTGCTACTTGTCTGCGGCATGATGCTCAAGTGCTAGACATTGTTATAAACTGCCTCACTGCAGACATCATAGCAGCATGACTGAAAATTGTTACAGCTACTTTAAAAATCCAGATCACACACACACACACACACACACACACACACACACATGCTCAGTAGATAAAGAATTGAGACCCATTGACATTATTATCTCTGTCCTTTTGTCATTAGCATTCCATTTATTGGTCACAACAAAGACAGTATCCATTATTCATTTATACTCACAAAAAGAATTACCCTGTCTTATGTATTATGCTTACAAAAAGCTTTAGTTATTGTTGTTTTCATTATTATTGATGTTTTAAATATCATGATGAGAATGGTGTTTATTATCAGTATCATTGTTGCAGAGGATTATAGTTGTTGTTTTTATTGCTATTATTAGTAATATTATTATTTATTATTATTTTCTTAGGATGCATATGCAAGCATTTATGAAAATGTAGATACCAATGATGATTACTTTGAAGATGAATGGGGAGGTGGTGGAGGTGGTGGAGGAGGGATGCCTTTCACATTGGATGCAATGCAGATGACTTTGGATAAAGGAGAAGCGGTATGAGTTTGTTAATTATTGTTTAATATCCCTTTGTGGGGATCAAAGGGACAATGCCTGCTTTTAAAGCTGTAAATTTGTATGTGTTTCTTTTTTCACTATTCAGAAGCTCATAATATTTGAAATATTTTCTGACCCCAAATTTATCATATAAACTAACTTTTCATAGAAAAACAGATGCAAACATCAATTGTACATAACATTTCTTTTGCCGTGCAATAACAACATTGGCCAATCAGATTCAATCATACAATGTCAAGTCAGATTCAATCATACAATGTCCAATCAGATTCAAGCATACAATGTCCAATCAGATTCAATCATACTATGTCCAATAAGATTCAGTCTTCCTATATCCGTATTCCATATTTAGTCCATCACATGTTCATTGCAGTATGAGTATGAACTGCCACTGTCACCTGTTCATAGCAGTGCCTTGTAATGATGGCAGTGGAACACAGCTTACCAAACAATTTGACCAATAAAAAAAACCCTACACCCCCATAATCTGTTTGTTGCTCAGAGAAGATTTCCCAGTGCTGACTTGGTGCTGAAAGAGTCACTAAATGCATAGTCTCTATTTTAAACCTGTGCCTTTCCTGTTTCATGCTTTTCATGACCTGGGCATCCCATTCAAACAGTGAAATGAACCATGAATTTACATCTTACACATTTTTATTTACGTGTAGGGCCAGATTTAGGAATGTTTCTGTAGCAAATATGTTGCATGTCAGAAAGGAGAGAGAGAGAGAGAGAGAGAGAAAGAGAGATAGAGAGAGATCAAGAACGGGTGTGTCGTCACTGAATTGATAAACTTTCCAAAACATTGGGGAATGAATTAACTCACAGTATCTCAGTAATCAGGAATTAAATATGTGTTCACTCCAGATTTCTGACAAATATTTTAATTGTTGTCAGACATTCAGTCAGGTAAGAATAGTTCTATTCAATTGTGCATAGCATTACCCCACCCCCATAATCTTATCTCAGACAGTTATCTCCAATATATTTCCAGGTGTATCTGTCTAAATATCTGTCTGACAGTAAAAACATTTTCTTTGGTACATAAATTCATAGTTTTGCCTGTCAAAGTTTGCATATTTGTAGGTATTTAATTTTGTGAATTAACCTCTACAAATACACCAGTAAAGAGTACAAAAGATCAAAACTGCTGACAATAAATGGTTGTCATTTAAGTGACTAAAACAATACTGTCAATTGTGTGAGCATAAATCAAACATCTGCTAAGGTCAGTCACTTAAACACGAAACCAAAATGCAGCCAACAACATTAAACTAATTGGTTATTGAAGTACATTTGTATGATCTTTTTCTTCATAACTGTCCATGAAGTTGCACTGTTAATTATTTTCTGACAACCATGGTGTTAATATAGTGATTCAAGAGAAGTCAAATTCAGATTAGATTTCAATCAGTTACGATAATGTCATCATCGAACATGTAAATCAAACACATGACTATCCATCCATTGCTCAAGGCTGTTACCTAGCAGTGTCAGTATTGGATGCATTCATCAAAGAGAGCTGACACAGTCAGCAACACTAAGCTAATCAGTTATTAGTAAATGTATATGATCTCTTCCTTAAAATGATGTCCATATAATTTCACAAGCAGTTAATTTTTTATGACTGTGGCATAAATGAATAGATCCCAGTCAGTTGGTTTGGATAATGTCATCATTCCACATGTAAATGAAACATATGACCATCTGCCCATTCTTAATGCAGGTAGCAAGCAGTGTCAGTACATTGATGTATTCAGAACCCATTAAGGTGTGATAATACTAACTAAATTGAAAAACAATGGAATGAGCCATCTGTTTGAGCCTGCCTCATGTACAAACCATCTTCAACCACTATACTTAAAACTTTGTCAATCAAGCTGATTCATTCTAAATGGATTATTGTGGCTGACACAGACTTGTGCGCCCTCCATTTTTTCAGTATTTTGTATGGAAATTAATTGCAAATATGGCAATGCAACTTTCAAGTGATAAATATGATTTTGTGTGAGTAAAATATATAAAATGTTTGTATTAGCAAGTTAGTATGATAATAAGCAAAAGAAGTACGAAAATAATGCAAAAGCAGTTCACCTTAGTAGCTCAGTATTAAATGCAAGGGCCATTTGCAAAACACTCTGCACTCCACATGTATATGATTTCTTTGTCTTCTGTTTGTAGTGTAAACAACAGCATCATGGCTGAGCCAGGTTCAGAAAATGAATTTGAAATACATATATATTAAGATAGTGGCTGAAGAATCAACTTAAGCCAAAAACACGAGGAGACGAGTACAGCAATTTATCACATCATACGGCAAGACCTGGCAGATCATTTTTGCTAGAAAGGGTGGTAGTAATTCCTTTTGGAAACTGTGTGAAACTGATATTTCAGTTGGGAGTGATGGTGGGAATGCCGTCTCTCATCACATTAGATCATAGAAGCATAAAGAAATTGACAAGGCTAGCAACATGACTCAAATTTCATTGTTCTTTTTGATTATGAAACATTTGACTGACTGTGGCGAACACTCTCTGTTCATGACTCATGCTGGTGATGAAGTGACAGTGTGTGAGATTAAAATATGCCGGCTATGAATTGAATAAGCCATGTACCCAATCTGTATGTATGGTACATGTAGCCCTGAACTTGACAATTTTGCCATAATCTTCACTATCTAAGCTCAACACCAATGATCATTAATCGCCTTCATAATTTGGTTACAAGATTTAATAAAGATATGTTGGTAACTTTGTGTGTTACAGGTGTGTGTGCGCTTATCAATAATATTGAAAGATTGCATGAAATACTTACAGTGTCCCTGAAAATACTGAAAAACATTTTGAAGGGATGCACAGGTCTGCTGAAATTTGTGAAAGATTGAATGTAATTATCCATGGCTTTGAGAATGCTTAATTCAACAATTTTAGCACTGTTACCATACAAACCTGAGGGCGTACCAGCGGACTATCATACAATGTTTACTCAGGGGTTTTGTCTGAAAGTCAGCGAAGAGCGAGTTTCAATACTTGGCAGTAATTAGTGTATATTTCTAGTATTTCATTAATAATTGTGTTTCATGCAATAGTTCTTGTATGGCCGTTTTGTTCATTAGGATTAAGAATACATGGATAAAATGTGACATACTTTCATGGGGATTTACATTTTTTGACAGCAGTTCACATGAATCATATGTTGCAACAAATTGATTTAAGTCAGTAAATGGAAGCTACAGCCACCAGATGAAGCATAGAAACATGTGCATTGAAACAATTTAAAATGCATTATAAGTCTTTTTGTAAATTGTTAAAACAAAACAAACGCATGGATGAAATACAGTTTGAAAAATTTTGTGGTTGGGTGGGTGACTTCTTTATCATGGGTAACTAATTTTATGTTGAGACTTTAAATTCATGCTTGTGGACTTTATTTGCTTCCACTATTTTTGACAGAAGATCTTTGATGTGAACTCAGTTAAAAAGCTTTCTGATGATTTGCTACTAGAGCAGTAATGCAGATGTGAGCTTAATGACACTCAGATGTACATGGGCCAGCTGACATTGTATTTTAAAGAGGGTTACATTATTGTTCTTGGACACTGATTTTGGAATAGAGCCATTTTTGTTGTAGGAGTGAGGGGTTTGGTGTTGGAAGCAGACTTTATCTATTTAATTGTTTTTGGGCAAAACTAAGCATTAACAGCGATTCTAATCCTTTATTTTATCATGCATTAAATTTATTTGAAGTACCTTTGATATTATCTCTTTCTTAATGGCAGACTGTGATACATTTATAACTTGAAATTCTCCAGCATATTTTAAGGGTCTCTATTAGTAGAGCAGTCAATGCAAATGCAGAAAAAGCATGTTGAACATTGACTTTGCCAGCTTTAAGAATGGGGAAATCCATGTTAAATTGCAAATGTTTCACAGATTCCAAATGCTCATGGATTTGTGAATTCAGTGGGGATACGTCCATGGCAATGTGTGCTTTGTGCAATAAGTTGATAGATTTTATGAATGATTAGGGAAATAAGTTGATAGCTTTTATGAATGATGGGGATGTATGCTCTTTCCCTGCACATGAGAAGTAAAATACATCATTTAGCAAGCACTTTGGAATCCTGAACATTCATTGATTTATTTTCTGAAGACAAATTCTGAGAAAAGTAATATGTTGACTACAAATCCCTCTCCCACTCCTGATGGATCAAAGCCAGTATTTCAGTCACATCTCTTTCTCATTTCCCATGCAATTACATTTCAAACTAACAGCCTTAGTGGGAAGGCAGAATACACAGGGCAAATAAAGTACCATTCATTGAAACTGTCTTAGGAAATGATCTAAAGAAATGTACTAGGAATTAAATAACTGGAAGAAAAGTGGTACGTTATTGTATGATGCCAGATTATAGAGATTGGATGTAGCTTGCAGGATACAATACAATGATTTGATAAAGTTTGCATGCAAGTTGAGAATTAGAAATGACATTTACATTTGTAGAGTATGCCATTATTTTATATACACACCTTCCTTGATAACTTGCACACAATGAGGTCCAAAAACACAGACCATAGTATAACTCAACTTGTGAGTTACTGAGGGACCTAAGGAAGTTTATGAAGGTTATGCCATCAGGGTTAGACATTGACAGTGTAAAGATGAAGGTGGGGGAGGGGTAATACTCATTTTATTATTGTTTTTGGAATAATTGTCAATAAAATTATTTTTCAAATGATATTGTTTGCTTTTCTATATTAATTACCTTTTTTTCCAGATAACTAATTTTTGAAAGATTGTTAAAAACATTTCTGCGAGAGATCTTGAGATACACCAAATGTGTACCTTGAAATACATTGTGTATTATGTCACTACTTTTTGAATGTGAGTGTGGATGTATTTAAGTGTTAATATTGTTTCACAATGAAACAAAATTTTCATTTCATTTTTCAAAATCTAGGGGCATTTAATTTGTAGACAACAACAATTAATGTTGCAACTCGTTTTTATTTTTATGCGAGGATAATATTGATGACATGATCTCATTGCAGGTATTAGTGAAATTATTGTTCATTTTTGAGTAACCTCTTGTACCAGTTCAGTATTTTTAAATCTACCGACTTTGGATCTTGCTTCTCCCTAATGAATCATATCTGTGAAATAAAACTTTTCATGTACTGAATACTCCTTTTCCTTGCTTCTCTTGCTGTCATTGATCACATCTTCAAATTAGTAGGATAAACTACTGATTAATGTTAGATGCTTTAATTATGTTACCTACATAATAATATTTATAACTGTGTGCATTTGGTCAATTGAAATGAGTCAGTCTGACACTATCACAGCCACTAGCTTTTACATGGGTAGGATTTGAATTTAACTTTTTTGTTTTATTCAACAAGCTTTATTTGATCTGATATGTAATCAGTGTGATAATATGAAGCAGGTCTACTTTTAATTGCTTGTAACAGTACAAAAAACACTCCAACAAATCAGAGATCAAAACACAGTGTTAGAAATGGCCATGGACATAACTTTGACAGTAGATGGGACCTTTCACATTTTAATACAAGAGGGTACATAATATTTATGACATTTCCATTGAAAATAAATTAAAAGATAGAACTTAAACAAGAATTTCACTTGACACAACTTATTTAATTGGTATTTATTAATTAAGGTGCTGCTGTCAGTCAGCATTAGACATGTTCAGAGATCAAAATATCATTCAGAATTGTTTTTGAAAGTGTACTGAGAATTTTTGTTGTTAAGAAAAGTTTACAAAATATATGATTTCTTACTAAAAGTTGTGAATTTCATTATGGTGAATTAGACTTATGGATAATAACTGCCATTTGTGACAATAAAACAAGTGATACCTGAAAATTTCATTTACTAGTTATGATCGTAATTTTCTTCACATTTGACAAATAGGGGCCATTTCGTTTGGTATTTTATAGAACAAAATGGGATCCTTACAAGATTCTGCAAATAAGTGGATTTGCAAATTATCTGGGAACAAGTTATTGAGGAAAAGCTGCATGTGGATGTTTACATTTCAGGACAGACTTTTTGCTCTTATCTCTTTAATTTGGAAGCATGCATTCTGAGTGATCATTAAAAGTCTGGAGACAAATAAAATTAGATATATACGTGTAATCATGCATCCCTTCTGTTTTAAATTTGCCTGTGTCCTTGGTTTCAGTTACATAACCCTTGTACCATGTGACAATTTTTCCTAAACTGAATGACAGGGTGTCTGAGCCTGTCTTGGCAGAAGTGTAACACAGTGATCATTCTGATATCCATGTGTCTGTATGTCTGTTCACATCCCAGATTAATTTCAGTTACAGCTTTCATTTTTTTCATTTCAGTGGAATGTTTTTTCCCACCTTTTCAGCTTTTGAAAATAGGTTCAGTAGAAACTTATCTTTATTTTTTATTGTCCTGGTTAATGCTTCTTCCTATGGTGTGAGGAATTTTATTTTTACACATTTGTAATATATGAAGCTAACTTTGGTGTTAAAATGTTTCATTTTGCTTATACTTCCATAATGTGGTTAGTTTTTCAAGTTCAGATGGCCACAGAGTTATGTTACTTAGTATGTGGATACACCTAGATGTGTACTGTTAGTCACAGTCATGTTACTTGGTATGTGGATACACCTAGATTTGTACAGTAAGTCACAGTCATGTTACTTGGTATGTGGATACTCCTAGACGTGTACAGTTAGTCACAGTCATGTTACTTGGTATGTGGATGCACCTAGATTTGTAGTTATTCACAGTCATGTTACTTGGTATGTGGATACACCTAGATGTGTACAGTTAGTCACAGTCATGTTACTTGGTATGTGGATACTCCTTGATATGTGAAGTTGGCCAGTCATGTTACTTATGTGGTTACATCTTGATATGTACAATAATTAACCAAAAGTAGGTTAGTGTAGCCTCCATTTCACCTTCCCTGACTTTGGTTAAGTTTTTAATTTACCTTATTTTCTTATTTACTGTTGGTTAGCATGTCATGCAACTTAGTTCTTGGATAGGTCTTATTGGGTAACATAAAGTTTCTTGCTGTAGTAACTTTTAAGTTTAGCATTTTGGTCAGCATCTTGGTTACTATTGAGGAAACTGATATGTCAGCTTGTCTTTGTACTACAAAACCTGTCCACTAAAGATAGGATGCTGTGACCTATTCAGTGCTTCAGTTTATGTCAGTTTCAGGTCTGTTGTTGGATACAGTGTAATGCAGCTTGATCTGAATTTGTACCTGGCTGAAACACCATCATGTGCAAAGTAGATCACTGATCTATATTTCATGCAGTGACTTGCCTAAGTGTATTGGTCTTTGGAAATGTTGATGGAGTCTTGGGCAACTTCATGTGTTAATTGTTTTTCACTAGGGAAACCATCATAGTAGCTAAAATTGTAAAACATCGAACACATAATCCATGAGTAGAGTCATCTGCTGCAGTGTGTAGCTGGGGAAGGCACTTTGTTCCTATTTCCTCCGCAGGATTAGATTGCTAATAGTGTGTTGAAAATGCTAGTAAAAAAGAAATAAATTAGGAAAGGATTGTAATGGGGTTTCATTAAATTATGTTGTATAACTAAATATAATGTCAACTTGCACAAATTCAAAAAAACTCATTTCATTATCTGTTCAGATTCATTTTCCTTATAGAATCTTAAACTTGACAATTCCTTAATATCCACAGTCTTATAGAAATAAGATTTGCTTAATCAACAGTCTCGACAAAATATACTGTATTGTTGACAACCCATCATCCCAAGTCTTGCTGAAAAATGATTGCTTATACAGTCTGGAAAAACATACTGTACTGTAGACTACCTAGTTGCATCATCCCAAGTCTTTCACAGAAAAAGTATCTGCTTGTACTTCCCAGTCACATCATAGAAAAAGAATACAGTACTGTGTACTTCCCAGTCACATCATAGAAAATGCATACAGTACTGTGTACTTCCCAGTCACATCATAGAAGAGCATACTGTGCTGTGTACTTTCCCAGTCACATCATAGAAAAAGCATACAGTACTGTGTACTTCCCAGTCACATGATAGAAAAAGTATACAGAACTGTGAACTTCCCAGTTACATCATAGAAAAAGTATACTGTACTGTGAACTTCCCAATCACAACAGAAAAAAGTATAGAGCACTGTGAACTTCCCAGTCACATCATAGAAAAAGCATACAGTACTGTGTACTTTCCAGTCACATCATGGAGAATGCATACTGTGCTGTGGACTTCCAGCCACATCATGGAAAAAGTATATTGTACTCTGGACTTCCAGTTGCATCATGGAGAAAGTATACTGTACTGTGAACTTCCCAGTCACATCATAAAAAAAAGTATACGTTACATAACTGTGAACTTTCCAGTCACATCATAGAAAAAGCACACAGTACTTTGAACTTCCCAGTTATGTGATGAGAAAGCATACTGTGCTGTGGACTTCCAGCCACATCATGTAAAAAATATTCTGTTCTGTGGACTTTTATTCACATCATGGAAAAAAGTATAATGTACTGTGGACTTCCAGTCACATCATGGAAAAAGTATACTGTACTGTTGGCTACCTAATAAGATGAGTAATAATTGTAATGAGAGAGCAGATCAAGCTTCCCTGCAGTCACCATTAATTGTAATGAGATCATGCTGTCCTGCAGTCATAAGTAAATGTAATGAGATCAATCAGCCCTGCAGTCATCAATAAATGTAATGAGACAGCAGATCAAGCTGTCCTGCAGTCTTTATAATGGAAGATCCTGTATTAAGTATTGTTTCTCTTTCAAATACATTCCCCATTGAAGAGAAAGAATACGGTAAAACTGTGTGATACCATGAACCACTCTCTGTGCCTTCCCTAGAAAATCCAGTTTACCAGAAGGAACCCACCTATGTTACCAATCTGGTGATAAAGTGAAACCTAGTGGCCATAATTTCCTGTATACATATGTTTTGAAAGATACTGTTGCAACACATCTCCAGCTGGTTACTGGATACGGCATCTATCTTTACTGCAAAAGTAACATACATACTTCTATCATTGCATTGTATTGAACCCTCTCAAAACAACTCATTTCATTATCTGTTCAGATTCACTTTCCTCATAGAATCTTAAACTTGACAATCCCATAATATCCACAGTCTTATAGAAATAAGATTTGCTTAATCAACAGTCTTGACAAAATATACTGTATTGTTGACGACCTAATCACATCATCCCAAGTCTTGCTGAAAAATGATTGCTTATACAGTCTGGAAAAACATACTGTACTGTAGACTACCTAGTTGCATCATCCCAAGTCTTTCACAGAACAAGTATCTGCTTGTACTTCCTAATCACATCATAGAAAAAGAATACAGTACTGTGTACTTCCCAGTCACATCATAGAAAATGCATACAGTACTGTGTACTTCCCAGTAACATCATAGAAAACGAATACAGTACTGTGTACTACCCTGTCACATCATAGAAAAACCATACTGTACTGTGAACTTCCCAGTCACATCATAAAAAAGTAGAATGTACTGTGAACTTCCCAATCACATCATAGAAAAAGCATATAGCACTGTGTACTTCCCAGTCACATCATAGAAAATGCATACAGTACTGTGAACTTCCCAGTCACATCAGGGAGAAAGCATACTGTGCTGTGGACTTCCAGCCACATCATGGAAAAAATATACAATACTGTGGACTTCCAGTCACATGATAGAAAAAGCATACAGTGCTGTGAACTTCCCAGTCACACCATGGAAAAAGTATACTGTGGACTTCCAGTCACATTATGGAAAAAGTATAATGTGTGGTGGACTTCAGTCACATCATGGAAAAAAGTGTACTGTACTGTTGGCTACTTAATGAGATGAGTAATAATGGTAATGAGAGAGCAGATCAAGCTGCCCTGCAGTGATCAATCAATGTAATGAGACAGCAGATCAAACTGCCCTGCAGTCATCAATAAATGTAATGAGATCAGGCTGCCCTGCAGTCATCAATAAATGTAATGAAACAGCAGTTCAAGCTGCCCTGTAGTAACCAATAATTGTAATGAGACAGCAGATCAAACTGCCATGCAGTCATTATAATAGAAGATCCTGTCTTAAGTATTGTTTCTCTTTCAAATACATTCCCCAATGACATTAATATTAGGGATATAAGCCTGCAAGGTGCAAATCCAGCCCTACTAAAAGACTGTCTTTCTGCTCACATAGAAAAAGGACCATAACTCTTGTCCATTACCTCCCCTTGCCATTGCCATGTATCATTTTAAAGCTCTTCTGCTGTACTTATAACACATACATTGTACCTCCAACAATCCAGGCCATCTTAGTGTTAAAACTGGACCATTCAACTTTAACTTTGGATTTATTGTGTTGGACAATCATTCTTCTCCAGGTTGTAGATTTTTAAAATGTTTCCAAATTTGAGTGACGTTATCACCTATACGGACTTTGTCTATTTAAGATCACATTACAACATGCTGTTGTTTGACTTATGTTGTCATTTATGAGTTAGTGTGACACTAATTTCATTTACTCCATTAGTAACCTGGGTGGTATGAGTGATTTATTAAAATGTTGGATTGCTAATTTCAACTTTGTTTTCTCTTCTTATTTCATTTCAGTAGAAATGTCAGCTAAAAGCATGAAATACAAAAGTTCAAAGTAGCAGAACACAACCATGAATCTTGTATTGTATATAATAAATGTACATCATCTATATCATGAAGCATGTGTAATATATGGACAGAGGGTATCTGAGCTAGTCCAGAAGGCATCAGAAGAAAAGGAAAGATGGAATAAGTTGAGGAAAGATAATGTTGATGTCCTCAGTATACATCCAAAGTCAGCCTCCACTGTGAGTCTTGTGGAGGATGCTGGGTCCCCCCAGTCCTAAAGTTCATCACTTGCAACTGTCAGTTGCAATAACATCAGCAGCAGTGGCATGGGGTTTGTACTGGGTCCATTGAATCTATTTCATAATACAGCCTTACTGTCACCAGCATTCTAGCCTTCCCAGCACAGGGCCTTTGTGATAAAATGATCCGGCCAGTTAGGATTTATAAGGAATGTTAGTGATAGATCTGTCTGTTTAGCTGTACTGTCTGTGACATACCCATACTGTGATGGAGATTTCAGTGAGAAATCTGTCCATCCATCCAGGCCCTTAAAGTGGCATGTACCTGTGATAGCTGTACCATCTTCTATACCACCATCATCCAGGCTGACCATAGGTCAGGCGAACCAGCCAGCTGTTCTGGCAGTGCCGGACTTTCATATATTCCCAACTTATCCACATGGGAGAGTTAGTGACATTTTTAAAGAAGACAGAATTGAGTTTTCAATGCCACCTGGTATGGCTTATCCAAAGCTGCAAGTAGAATCAGATCAGGACTCGACACACAGTGAATGTGACGAAGCTCCTACAAATCAGCCATACTCAGATCCAGCCATGGAATGGACTGACTTCAGTTTCAAGGCTGCAGTTGAGGACATTGATAGGGTGTTGGCAACTTCAGAATGCTCTCGACCTCCTCCTGCTACGCAAGACTATAAAGTTAAAGCATCGGTATATTTTTATGAGGAGGAAGAGATGCTGCCCTTTTGGCTCCTTCAACAATCATCTAAAATTAAGTAAATCAGTGACCAGCTATCTGATAGAATTGGTGACCTGTGGAATTCTAAGGCTTTCTTTGTAGAAATCCAAGTACCAGCAATGTTCTCATCTTGCTAAAACAAAACTCATTTAGATACCTTCAGTGCTGATCTCACATCCATTGACAAAAATCTATCAGCAGTTCACATGTCCACTTCAGTGTTTAAAAAATGGACAAAAATGTGTTCCATGCTGTGTCAAAGCTAGTCTGGAATGTAGTTGCTACATCTTCAGTGTTAGATATGGCCTCATTGGCAATTTTCCAACTCATGGAGAAATCCAACAGTAACCATGCTTGGAAGGTGATAGCCAGGATTGCTAGTCATTAACCTGGAAGCTCACCTTTCCATGGCCAATATGTTGACTACTTTGGCCAACCTAGTCCTGACGTGACACATGTCTGCAGTCCACATTGCTCAAACCACATCAGGCTTTATGGATGACCGTGTTTAGGTCATCGTTACTCTTTGGAGGAAAATTTGATGAAGTTCAGAGGCAGGCAGCTCAGGAACTGCCCCTCCAACTCGCCACTCAACCCACACATGTGTTTTGAAACAATCAGTCTCCACTACTGCAGATGGATGATAAGCAGACTAGGGACAAGGGATCATTTCAGTTAACTGTGCAATAGAGATCCCAGCCCAATGCCTGGAGACAACAACCTAACCAAGCTAGGAGGGAACCATACAGAGGTGCAAGAAACCAAATTTCTCCATCTTCAAGCCTCCCAACTGTAGATATTGACCTACCATCCCCATTGCCCATGGACAGCCTACCTGTGGGCAGCTGCCTCTTGCAATTTAATGCTCACTGGATCACACTATTCCATCAGAATAATTGGGTGACCCAGGTCATTGCGCTTCAGATTTCATTTACCCATCCTCCTCCCCTTTTCTCCTTTTCACAGATGCACTGTCAGATCGGGAGAAGGATGCCTTTCGACAACAGGAGATATAGTCTCTCATTGAAAAATGGAGGGTGGAGATTGTGCAAAATCCACAATTGCTGGGGTTTTATTCCATGCTGTTTCTTCTTCAGAAGGTGAATGGTGCCCATTTTCAAGTCCCCTCGATCAGGCAGTCATGATCATGCCCAAAATATGAGCATTCCTGCATTAGTGATGCAACCCTGGTTGGCTGACCATTGGAATCCTGCTGGAGAAGCCCCAAGTGGAAATAACAGTATGTACTAAGGCCAGTATGGTTGGGGTGCCTACCTGTGGCTGGACTTTAAAACTATCAGCAATCAGCAGCACATTGGAGCCAAGTGAGGGGCTCTCCATCAACCTTTTAGAAATGAAGGATATCATGAATGCCTCTTGCTTCTGGAAGGATTGGCTTTAAGGCAAAACAGTCCTCATTATGTCCAGCAACTCTAGGGTGGTGACCTAACTCCTCAAATGGGGACACCAGATCACCCGACCTGTGTGTTCTGATTGCAGTTTCTACATCGGTGCTACAACCTCCACAGCAACATACAAATCAGACACATTCCCAGCAGACTCAAGGTCTTGGCAGACAGTTTATCCAGGAAAGGTCAAGTGCTTCACACAGAATGGTGTTTCCATCAGTTGGTCTTCATTCAGATTTGTGCACTTTGGGGGCATCTGATGATTGATCCTTTTGTACTAAGTTGGATTCACAAGTTGCCCACCTTTGTTTTTCCAGTTCCAGACCCAGAAGCTTGGGCCGTGGATGCTCTGTCAATCAGTTGGGAGGGGTTGTGGGCATTTGCCTACTCTCCTACAGTCTTGGTACTAAATATAATAATAAAGTTATGGGATCAGAAATGCAAGATGGGATAAGTCCTGGGTTACTAATCTACTCTAGTGATAGATCTGATCAGGAAGATTCCGATCTACCAGAGAATACTTATCCAATCACATTAATTATAAATCCTCCCAACCACCTGGCAATGTGAGCACCCTCATTAGTATATTGCTCAACTTAAAAACTAGTGACACCAGGTGGTGGCAAGGGGAGGTAATAGGCAAGAGTTATTGCCCTTCGTGTATATGCGATTGGACAAATATTAATGTGATTGGATAAGTATTCTCCGAGAAACACAATTTGCTTAAATGTTTGCAATCAATTATTACGTTGCATTTTCATGACAAAATATACAGGAAGAAAGCTTCACAAACTTTGAAACATGCAACCCACCATTGGAGAGTGACAACATCTATATAGAAGGGATCACTCACATTTATAACACTCAAACCTGATGAACTGATGAATGCTTACCTCCTGAAGGGTGATACATGACTGGAAGGATAAACTTGCACAGAAATATATACAGTAGTCCCCCTCTTATACGGCCACCCCTTCTGCACCGGGAAAGTGGCCTTATAAGACGGGTGGCCCTTCCAGAGGGTGAATAAATTTTTTGTGAGAAGTATATGTAATGTACGCAGTAAGAAAGCTACATTCTTCATAGCATTTAATATCTTCGTTTAAAAGGAACATTAATTATTAAAAGGTTCTTCTTGTTATAATAATAGACTTATTTCAACTGAATATGCATTAATAGTTCTTATTCTTGGCGTAAGCGTGATATGCGAGCGGGTGTTGTTGTCATGCACATTGCAAAACCGTTCAAAAACGTCATTTAAATCTTGGCACATACATAATTCGCTTTCCATTTGCTCCATTTTCCCACTGCTGCTGAATAACCTCCTTATCGGTTACGATGTTGTTTATTTGAGTCTTTTCAACATAAAATTGTTTTATTCGAGTCTTTTCTAACTAAAATCGTTTGGCAAGTTCCCCCTCCCCACTTCACCCGATGTCGTTGAGTAGAATAACCGACTTCTTTCTAAAATAATCATCTCCATTTACGTGATGACATGTTAATGTTTTGTAATGTTTTATTTGGATGTTGCTAACTGCATGCGGTTTAATTATGCAGACAAAACTTTTGCAGAGCGGACGAAATGTCTTCTTCGTAAAGGAATATGTTGTCATGTGATTTTTTTGGTCTTTGTCTGGTACCCTGTTTTGTTAAAGGCTAATTTCTGTGTGTATGTGTCTGCAAAAATCTATTTTTAGACTATGCTGACCCTGTTATAATCTTGACAATTACGTCTGGTTGTAATCATCAGTGTTGCCAACTACAAGACTGATAAAACAACTTTTCTGCATTTAAACAAAATGCCATGTGTTTTTTAAAGGCAGTGATCTTTTCACGTGATTCATTAGTTGCAATCTGGTACCCTATTTGTGTTTACATTTATTTACACTAAGGGAGAGAAGCCTAAATGGCTTTGATATGTACGCAGATTTGATCTGAACAATAGCACCTCGCAGTCGTTACGATTTGTAATCTTGACAGTTATTGTCAGTAGTAATAGCCACTAATTATGAAAATGAACAAGCTCAACATCTTACTAAGGGAAGCCATAAAGGCTATCAAACCATTTTCCTGCTGACGTGTGTATTGTACATCAATACCGCCACTTCTCAGCTGTTACTGCTGTTCAATAATTGTAATCTTGACAATTATCAGAGTGACTAAACCGGACATCTCATGATAACACAGCAGTAAGGCTAATCGGATTACGTGTACTTACCTTTTTGTATGGATTAAAATTTGAGTCTTTCTCGGCTTTATGGAATAGATGTGGCTTCTCGTGAAGCGTAAATGATATAATATTAACCTTAGTGGTACATGTACTTTAGTCAACACTTCTTTCAGGAATGAAAACCTGACATCGGGAAACAGAAATCGGATTACTTAACACACGTTATGAATAAACTTAGTTCTGGCTACATATTACAAAATAAAATGCGGCTGCTTGTGAGGGGTAAATTTGATATATTTGCACTAATATGCTAGCCGCTGGTCGCGTTAGTGGGGTGGCCTTTCGTGAGGGGTACTTTTGAACACAAATTCGTCGGTGCCGTCGGATTCTGGCCGTAAGGAGTGGGTGGCCGCTGGTCAGGGGTGCCATTCAAGAGGGGGACTACTGTACCTCATTAATGATGAAGTTTGGAATGATTAACTTGCACAGAAATACATACCTTCTGAATGGGGAACTTTGGAAGGATGAACTTACACAGAAATACATATCTCCTGAATGGGGAACTTTGTCTGGAAGGATGGACTTATGCAAAAATGCTTATATACTGAATGATGAACTTAAACAGAAATGCTTATGTACTGAATGGTAAACTTGAAGGATGGACTTACACAGAAATGCTTACTATGCCAGTGTCAACTGATGATAGACCACAGTCTTGTTGACTAGATCAGCTTACAGTCTTGCAATACAGAAATTTTATGATGTCAGCTTGATAAAAAGTTTTTATTATCTTCCACCATAAAAATCTGTGACTTTCTAATAGATTGTACTTTATGTGACAAATTTTGATCCTAGAATTTAACTCTCTTTACTTGTTTGGTTTCTTTTAAAACTTTTTAAAAATCTTTGGCATTTTTTACCTTTATGTTTGGTCTTATAAAAGAAAATATTTATTTTTATTTGAAAGGCTTTATCTCCATGAAAATGTTAGTCATTTTTAACAGTTTTTTTAAAGCTATTTCCTAATATCTAGAAGGACTACAAATTAACATTTATTTGAAAGTGTTTATCTAGCTGAAAATTTGTGCAATTTTTAAATCTTTTTAAGATTGAAGGAATTCCAGTTTACATTTATTTGAAAGGTTTATCTTCCTAAAGTTTTTTGCAATAGTTTCCATTATATATTTAGAACTAAATGTTTAATCACCATTATATTGCCAGGATTTTGCTTATGGCGGTATCTTTGTTTGGGTATCACTATATGGACACAGATGTAACACAGTGTTAAATGGACATGGATTACCCAAAATGATATGGCAACAAGAAGGTAAACAGTTAAGGTCAGTGGGCAAACAATCACGGTCATTGGGGGAGAGGATGGGATTTCTAATAATCAGAGCTAACTTAGACTATTCAGTGCAGTCATCCCTTTCAGGAACAAAATCATAGCAAACGTAACCAATGCTATTGTAAAATGTACATGTTCAGAAAGTATGTGATACTGTTTGATAAATATCACAATGGCCATTATAAATCCCCCCACCTCCTGGCAAATTTCCTATATAAATGTCATGTAATCAGCAGTCGTCTGTCTTCTGTGGTCAGTGGCAATGTGTTTCTTAACCAGGCAGTGGTTTCACCCTGCCTTCTGCAGTCTCAGCAGTGTATCAGCAGTGAACGCTCCAAGTAAATTACTATGTAAATTAAGCTTATTTTGTTTGATGAGAAAGGCATGGTATATATAAAGGTATATTACATGTATCATTGTTTAAATGTTTCATATTTCAATTGTGCTTAGTATAATCTAGTGAAACTCAAATGTATCAACATGTTGGTGTTGAAAGCAAGGCAGTTTTTATCCTTATCCACGAGGATCAAAGCAATTCATCTGATGCAGTAATTTGGAGAAAGCCAGATTCATCAAGCAGAGAGCACAAAATCATTGCTGACACATGCTCTATTCTTGATGAATCTGACTTTCTCCAAGCTGCTGCAACAGTGAAGGATTCTGTTCATTGTTTCTAGAATAATATGCGAGAATTATGTGACCTTTCATTCTTTTACGATTGATGTGTGACTTTTCATTTAATATTTTCACATTTTGTACAACAACATTGGAAAGGGGTTTGTTGATAGCATGTGACTATTGGTCTTCTGATGTCATGGACATGTAGGTTGCAAGAATAGGTGTAGTCATGTGACTAGCAATACAAATGGTGAGTACCAGGTCAAATTTCATCAACACTGTAGTTTCATCTCATCTGTCAGCGATTAAAAACATAAGTAAATACTTGCAATTTCTCAGAAAAGAAATCATTTTACGTATGAATTTCATGCAGGTAGGGCTTGATATAAAATTGTTTAACTTTGCTAGGACCACTGGTATGTGGCTACCCTATGCTGTCACCGCATGGTGGTGACAAATTCTAACTATTTTAATGGCAATTTACTTTGACTATGCACACCAAAATAAATGTACAAATATCAAAAATGGTCTGTTGAGGGTCAGAGGAAACTTGGACAAACTGCACTGGTGATATCCTTTACAGTTAAGGTGCTGTTAACAATATCCCCAGGAAGCTTCTTTTTCATTCCCTAATAATGAAAGGTCACAAGCAAAAGCTGACTGTCTTTTGATCTCAGTGAATTTGAGTAACTGCTAAATGTATAAGTTGTGTCAAATGTGAACACCTGTTTTCATACCTGATTATACCAATTGCCCTAACAAAATGTCAGTCATGTGTTTCACAATTATTATAGGTAACTGAAATGGGGATGGAGATGAGCACAAAACAAACCAAGATCACTGACTTTTTTAAGACTTAGTTATGATGAAATGTACTTGATGGATTATTTAAAGTGAGGGTACAGTATCCTTATGTGGAACTTATTTTATTAAATTTTGTTTTATTTCTTTTTGTTAAATAGGTACACTAAATACATGTATATTGGAAGCATACTGTGAAATAATAATAATGATAATAATAATGATAACACTAATAATAATAGTGCTAATGCTATTTGGTTCATAGAACATAAATTTGCCAAAAACCAAGTTTGAGAGCTGATCCTGCCTTCAGAGGTCATCTGTCTACAAAAGCTACTTTTGCATTAATTACCTAAGGGTGGCTGCTGTAGACAGGTTTGACTGTATATTTATAGGAAAATAATGAATTATAGTGTTTTATCAGTGTGTTTTAGTGTATGATGATATTTATTATTGCAGGTGTATGATAGTGCTACATTTTCCTGGTCCCATCAAGCTTTATGTCTTGATGAAAGCTATGCAAATGTAAGTGATCTTTTGGATATAAGCACCAAAATGTTTGAAGAGGTTGTAAATCAGTTAGTGTCCATATGTTGAAACTTACAAGCATGAAACTTGGTCTCATTTGTACATGGCAAATCTACAATATGTAATATGCCATATAGCAATTAAGAGACAACCCTAAGGATATAGCAGAAAAATGAGGAAAAGAACATGGATGCTTTTGATGAACTCACCTTGCCCAGAGCTCAATATAGGAATCACTTTGGCATCTTTGTTCATGTCTGTACATCCATCCACACTAGTCCATCTAACTGTAGACCTAATCATATGACCCTTAGGTTTTTCCTGACGCAATTCTTGTAATTCATTTTGTTTTTCACCTATCAAATTTGTATTGATTATTTCATTATCACCTGGTAAATTATTAAATCTCTCTACTTAGAGATCTTTCTCTAGTCTCTCTTTAAAATATTAATCTCTCTTCTTAGATCTTTCTCTAGTCTCTCTTTAAAATATTAATCTCTCTTCTTAGATCTTTCTCTAGTCTCTCTTTAAAATATTAATCTCTCTCCTTAGATCTTTCTCTAGTCTCTCTTTAAAATATTAATCTCTCTTCTTAGATCTTTCTCTAGTCTCTCTTTAAAATATTAATCTCTCTTCTTAGATCTTTCTCTAGTCTCTCTTTAAAATATTAATCTCTCTTCTTAGATCTTTCTCTAGTCTCTCTTTGTCTTTTCTTGAAAGAAGAATAAGATATTGTTTTAGCCCAAATCTCCACTAAAAGAACTTCAAAAAATAGTTGGTCATTTATCTTAAATTGTATTTCATGATTTGGAATCTCACTGACATCATTGTAGATGTAAGTATCTGACAGATATTGTAATTTAATGTTTTTAATTACTTTTATATTTTCAGTATAAGTCTTGTCATTAAGTAACGAGTTATTGAACTTCCAAAGTGACTTTCCCTTCTTGAAGTTCCCAGTTTTATATACTCTAATGACCTTCACACATTCATTATATCATTTAAAGCTAGGAGCATAATCACAGATCAGTGATGGCCATTCATTCTGTCATTTAAAGCCAAGAGCATAGTCCCAGATCTGTGATGGCTATTCATTCTGTTGTTTCATGCCAAGAGCATAGTCCCAGATTAGTGATGGCTATTCATTCTGTCATTTAAAGCCAAGAGCATAGTCCCAGATCTGTGATGGCTATTCATTCTGTCATTATATGCCCAGAGTATAGTCTCAGATTAGTGATGGCTGTTCATTCTTTCATTTAAAGCCAAGAGCATAGTCCCAGAACAGTGATGGTTATTCATTCTGTCATTAAAAGCCAAGAGCATAGTCCCAGATCTGTGATGGCCATTCATTCTGTCATTTAAAGCCAAGAGCATAGTCCCAGATCAATGATGGCTATTCATTATGTCGTTTCATGCCAAGAGCATAGTCCCAGATCAATGATGGCTATTCATTCTGTCGTTTCATGCCAAGAGCATAGTCCCAGATCAAAGATGGCTATTCATTCTGTCGTTTCATGCCAAGAGCATAGTCCCAGATCATTGATGTCTATTCATTCCATCATTTAAAGCCAAGAGCATAGTCCCAGATCTGTGATGGCTATTCATTCTGTCATTTAAAACATTTCTTAAAATACGTGAAGTTTTCATGTGGCAACTCTAAACTGGATAAACTCTTTACAGTAACCAAGGTCTCATGGAATAATCTTACCCAGTAAACCTTAAGCTCGTCATTGTTTTGTGATGTCACCAAACTAATTGAACAAGTTGGCTATAATTACATCTTATTATAGCACCTTGAAGATCATTTTTTTTTCTCTGATTTTTCCTGGAAATTTGCCAACAATTGAAGAATATTTCTTGCATTCCGTACTAAAAAGCATTAAAGCCTGAACAGAAAATAACATGTTTATTGAATTCAGCCTCATGGCTTTTGCATAGAATAATGAAGTAAACAGTTAGGATTCAGCAGATTCTGGAAGAGTCCCTTGTCATTTCGTTCAAATGCAACTTTTTGAAGAAAAAGCAACATGTGTTAATTTTTTATATGATGTAACCAGGTGAGTGCCTAATAGAAGTAAAATAGTCTTGGTACATTGGAACTTACAATTAATGCACTGAATTTTGTCAAAAATATAGAAAAATAAAGGAAATATATAACAAAAATTATTGGTGCAGTTATGCCTTGAATAGTATGGTGGAGAAAATCCATTAAGTACACATTTGTATCCCACCTTTATTAAGCATAGGCATCTACATACTTAAAAGCATGTTCAGTTTAAAGCCCTACTGCATCTCCACCAGGTTTTCTTCCTGGGTCCTAGGCATCATTTTGAAGTGGGCTTCATTGCACATTCCACCTGGAAGGTCACTGACTTTGTACATCCTTGGCAATATTAGTACATTCTAGGAATAGTTTTTGTGTTCAACTTAGGTTTTGTGCATTCCTGTATATATGTTGTTACTCCAGGAATCATGAACTTGGAGAGGTGAGCATCTTAACAAGTACTTCAACTTCATTACAAATGTAGGTCACTGTGATCCATAACTTAATCAGTAAAACTATTGATTCCGATTAAAACAAGTGTATCCAATCTGTTTGGTCATTTTTGTCTGCCACATATTTTTTTTCACCAGATCACAGTTTTATCCACTGTTCAACAGTGCCAGAAATTCAGACATTATTGGTTTAAAGATCCTTTCTTGGATAAAAAATGGATCTTTTCAGGCTCACTTTCTTTAAAATTTCTCATAAAGAATTATGTATACCATTCCCATTTTGGTTCTCTTTCTGAGTCCATGCATATTTTGGCCAAATATTTTGTCACTCTTTAGATTTATTGGTATCCATTGTTATATTTTTTACGCATTTGGATGTCAGCCATATTGGCATGCCACTCATCCATGTGACAAACATAGACCCCTTTGGTAGGAAATCATTTTTCAGCTTGCTTGCACATATGTAATGTGTATCTAGATTCTTCATTTAGCCATTTTTTTCTATTTAGTTTATATGATTTCATTTTTGTCCAGTTTAATTTGTTCCCACAATTTAGATATTGGTATAAGCCTACAATACAGCCATATACTAATGGAATTTGTATTTTAGCAATATGCAACATTTCTTTAACCCTTTGGTACTATTGCCTAGTTTTAGATTTTTGTAAGATTTTGTTTTTACAATGATAATTTTAAAAAAAGCAACTCCATACTGATTAAACAAATTTCGCTTCAAATAATCAATTATAATAAAATGCTTACCATATAAATAAAAAAAGACTTTTTTTCTTGCCAGGACCATGCCATAAATGCATTTAGAGGAATATATTATAACAGTAATCATAAAAATCTGCTATATTACAAGGTGTGCAAAAGATCAGAATTATTTGATGTTTCATAAATTTAATATAAAATGAGCACTTGGGTAAGATTCTTTATGAAATAATACAGATGCATGAAAACAATATTGTTTAATCTTTCCTTTGCTCCTTTTAAATTTAATTTACAAAATTTATTAAATAGTTTCAGTGTTTCACTTGCAAGGCATTTGGATATGTTTGACATTTTACCTTTTATTTAAATGAGGTCATGACATTTTGTGACATGATGATGTTTCAGTATTTGATTTGATGTATAAAAGGGATGATATTACTTTATTAATCTGGCTGATAAGACACTATAATAATGTCATGAAAGTGGATAGTGTATACTTAAAGGATGAGCTAGTACAGAGAAGTCCGTCGGTCTAGTTATCTACATGTATGCAGATTAATGTGCCATAGAATGAATTGCCTTCCCATGCAAACACATCAAGGTCCTATTCATTTTTAACATGGTATTCAGTCTCAGCTAAAAATAAAAATCTTTTAACATTCTTTACTGGTATTTAAAATAAAGTTAAAATCCAGTTAATTGATGGATTTTCATAACTTTTGTTGTGCATTCAGTTTCTGTGACACAGTGTCTAAATGCATATCAGGGATCATCATCAGTACGAATTAATGAACAAATTGATGATTTTAATTAAGTAATGGCTCACAATCCATCTGTCTGTAATCTGCCTCCACTCTACATCTTCAGGGCCCTGAGTACACTCTCTGTCATTATGAATTGCAGTTAATTATTAACTTCTGATGTTATGTCATATCTTAATTGATGCATATGTTAACTTTGATAGGAACAGATTTAAGGATTATGTTTATGGCACTGGAAAAATTTAATATACTGGTTCATTTTGATTGAGCTAATAAAACAGTTCTGGTGGTTGAGAGGGCTTATCAAAAGTGTTGCAGTCGATAAGTTTAGACATTGCGATTGGTTAGTGGTTGTTATGGTACATGCATTTAGAATTCTGTACTTTCTGTTCTCATGACAGAAAGAGAGTGCTCCAGATTCATTTACAAGATTGCCATCTGACAGTATTCCAGTCGCATACGGTTCAGACATACTTTATAAGGCCAAAGAAGTAACAAGAGAAACAGCTGTACGTATCCTTCATATGAATGAATTTAATAATACAAAATAGTGTATTTTGTAGATTTAGGTATGTAGAGATCTTTAAGTAACATGAATATGGAGCTCCTGTAATAGTGCCCCATTATACATCCGTATACTTTTTGTCGAGTGAAAAGCAGTAGGAAAAACAAGAAAGGGCAATAACTTGTCTTCTTCAAAATATGTTACCCAATCATAATACCTTACTAGATCTA
Source organism: Megalonaias nervosa (assembly GCA_016617855.1). Lineage (NCBI taxonomy): Eukaryota > Metazoa > Mollusca > Bivalvia > Unionida > Unionidae > Megalonaias > Megalonaias nervosa. The sequence goes on along the minus strand of JAECUM010020456.1, from coordinate 13,313 downwards.
CTACTACTGTGCAAAGCCAGCCCTCCCAGGCTAAAACTCCAGCCCTCCCAGGCAAATAATTTTGAGCAAAAAGCTAAACTAATCTGCCCACCTAGGTGGTGTTCAGGTAGCATGATCTCCCCATGATACTGGGATTGGGGCAAAATCTTGTGAAATCGCCAGTTACTACTTGCTCATGCGAAATCCTTTACCAAGTTCTGGAAGTTCTACACTTACAAGTTGGAGGATTCTTTACTTCAAAAGGTAAGCATACTCCAGCTATATTTCCAACTTTTCTTTCTTCCTATGATGATGAACTTCTGCTTTTACAATTATCACTTTGGCATCACTTAATAGTACTTACATACTTGTGCTGGTAGCCTATGTGACTTCACAAAGTTATGGCTATAGTTTTAATTTATATGTGCATGCAAGTCTGTTGTGGCTATAGACAACTCCTAAGATATGTATATTTCTTCTATGACTGGGTACATCCGGGTAAGTTTTCTATGTCAGTGCAATTTTGCCATCTGTTCACCAATCTTCACTGAATTTACCAGTACATGCCATCATTGAGCCTTCCTACAGGTAGTATTGTGAATTGATATTATATATTGATGCTTAATTTCCTTCATTAGATCATCTGCTAGCACTAATTCATAGTCATGTACATGACATTTTACTGATTTTACCTGCGTACAAATTCATGGGACTTCGTCTCATAATGGATATTGTAGTGCCTACTTTGTAGGTATCAATAATGGTGCTTCAGTTCCTTTTTTATGTGCATCGTTTTGTATGTAATATGGCAAACTCATTGATATTACTGTATAGCTTCCACATGGTCGGACAAGTGCAGGTAAGTTCTGTATACATGGCTTACCCAGTAGTATCTAGCTAATGCATCTTAGCGTAAGTGACGCTCAGGCAATTCTACCTTGACCATCCTTAAGGGTTATTTGTGACTAGAATTGTTTATTTAACTTCCACTTTCTAAATATTAATAACGATGGTCTAAATCTCTACCTGTACAGGCTACATGCACCCTTCTACAGGTATTTATAATAGTGGGTAATTCTGCATTGATACTTGCAAGTTCATAAAGCAGGACACTCATTTCTTTGTGTATATATATAGGGTCTGCTATGTTTTGTCTTGCAGATTAAGACCATGGGTGAGACCAGTCTGACAACCACTCAGCATGTGTAGTTTTCTCTTGTCGTCATTCCTTGAATATATGTCGGACTTTCAATCATAGCTTGAGGGACGAAAACATCAGTTTGCATGCAAGGGCTTGAAACCATGACATTTAATGGGCAGCGAGATGGAGACCAACAACAGTGTCAGTTACAATCTCGCATATCAGAATTATGGACTGGATATGTGGATCAATATCCTGTACCTTTCTCAACCTCATGAACTGGACAATGTCATGCCAGCCATGTTCCTTCATGATTGGACTAGGCCATATAACTCTAATCACAATGGGCCATGACATGTTTATAGAATGGTCCACTTTGTAACATAGAGGCCCAACATACTATGACCATGGCCATATTAGCAGCTATTGACTTACAACAGGTGGAACAAGATGCAATGGTCTCTAACTCCACCTTAAAAGACCACCATCAGCCAAGCCATGATTGTAACCTTCCTCATCTGTTCTTCTCTTTAATGATCAGGTTGCTAAATTCACAACAAGCCACTATCCCTCACAGTTTCATCTACAGCGAATGGGATTTGCAAGGCATCCAACAAAGGTCGCAGGGATATATGTGCTTGTTGTCTGTCTTCGTCTGTGTTAATGTGTTCATCATGCATTGGCTGTTCTATTCGAATGTGTTTCTTCATCTTCTTGTTTTGGAAACGAGAAAAATTAGACTTTTTCTCAGCTCTCTTGCTCCACTGCTACAACTTCCTTTGTTCTTGAACAAACCGCCATCACGTGATACTCGCCAGTCCACCCATTTATGCTATGATGGACCCTCATTAATTGCTTTAAATGACCACTCCTTGGCTCTCCACACTACATTGTGCACTAGACTAAATGACCTGGGACTACATTCATCATTCCTTAAATGTAAACGGAAGCAAAAAAGAAGCGTTGTTTCAAAGCTGGCTGGCGTAGAACAGGAAGAAGAATTCCAGTTATCTCCCTTTCGCCCTTTCCGGCACAGAAATTTAAAAACTCGGCCATTAATTTAGATAACCTAATTCAAATCCCTATTAAATTGTCAACCTTTGTGTCAACTATCCAAGAGATACCACTGCGCATCGCATTATTCAATGCCCAATCAGTAGGACCACCGGAAAAGCACACAGAAATAGTTAATTTTATCAACGATCAGAATATCGATGTCCTTTTCCTGACAGAAATATGGCTAAAAACATCAGGCGATGAACCCAAGTACACGGATCTAACACCCACCGGTTACTCCATCATTTCGTTCTCCCGCCACTTTCGCGGAGGTGGAATTGCTGTCATCGCAAAGAACTTCATGATCAACTGTCTTAACCACACTACAACCTTCAGTTTCTACCATACATCGTTTAAACTAGTCCAAACCACACTCACACTGGAACAAAGGTCAGCCCATTTTTTCTGCCTCTACCACCCTCCTAGTAGAAAAAACAAGCTGACTGAATCTCTCTTTTTGGAGGAGTTTCTGAATCTCCTGGAGTATGGAAATTCGATAGGTGGCAACCTGATTATTCTTGGAGATTTCAACTTTCACTTTGACTGTCCTGGAAACCCATACACATCAAAACTCCTAGATTCCATTCATGCTTTCAACCTCAAACAGTCAGATAGCTGACCCACCCATAAACATGGTCACATTTTAGACTGGATTCTTTATAGACCTGATGATAGTATTTTACAGTTCTCCCTGGTGTCCCACGAACTTGCATCAGATCACCTCTGCATTATATGCCATCTTGATATATCAGTCCCTAACCCTCCACCTTTATTTGTTACTAAGAGGAACCTCCGTATGATAAATAGAACCCAACTAACGCATGACATCCAAGCAAACCTAACAACTTGCTTACCTCCTACAGCAGATCAACTCGATAACTGCCAGCGTTCATCGCTTGACAAACATGCCCAAGCAACCAAGTGCAGAGTATCAATTCAAAAGTGTTCTCCGTGGTATAGCAGTGTTAGGGACCAGCTTCGCACTGCTAAAAGAGACCGCCGTAAAGCTGAGAGGCTTTGGCTTTCCACCAGACTCACTATTCATAAGCAAATCTATGAAGCCGCTAAGAAGAATGTCACAAACATAGTCCATGCAGCGAAATCAGCCCACTACAGTACTAAGATCACGGAAAGTTCCAGCTGCAAAGAGCTATTCGAGATTACTAACAAGCTAATGTCAAGGAACAAATGTACACCACTTCCAACTACCTTCTCTCTAGTCAACCTTCTGGACCTGTTTGCAAATTTCTTCCGTGACAAAGTACAAACCATCAGAGATAAACTTGACAACACAATTTCAATTAACTCTTTGTCACCATACAGTTGCGATACAGAATTTCAGCAGCAACCATTAGCAGCATTTGAACCTGTCTCTATGGATTTAGTACGTACAATCATGATGAAGAGTGCACCAAAGTCATGTGAACTTGATCCGATTCTGACATCACAGTTGCTTGAGTGCTTAGATCTAATATTGCCTTCACTAACTGATGTTATTAATACCTCTCTCTCGTCCAGGGAATTCCCATCATTTTTCAAAACTGTCATTATAAAGCCTCTGTTGAAGAAACCAACATTCGACCATAACGATTTAAAGAACTACTGCCCAGTTTCTAATCTCCAATTCATGTCAAAAATCTTAGAAAAAGTTGTTCTATCCCAACTTGTATCTCATCTGAATTCAAACAGTCTTTTTAGCGATGTACAGTCTGCGTATAGCCCTTGCCACAGTACTGAAACTACTCTTCTGAACATAGTTAATGACCTTCTGTCTGCTTTGGATAGCGGAAAGATTAGTCCTCACTCTCCTTGACTTGCCTGCAGCATTTGACACAATAGACCATGATATATTACTTCACCGTCTCCAGCATGTATTTGGCATTCATGATACAGCGTTACTATGGTTCAAGTCCTACTTGGTCAACAGGACACAAATTGTGTCCGCAAATGGAAAACACTCCAGCCCAGTTGATCTATGTTGTGTTGTTCCACAGGGGTCTGTTCTTGGACCTGTTCTCTTCATTCTAAACATTCAGCCGCTCTCAAGTGTCATAGATCATCATCCAGTGTCTCACCAATTGTATGCTGATGACACCCAAATATACAAATCTAGCCACCCAACTGAAGTTGAAGCTACCATCCAAGGCGTAGAGAGGTGCATTTCTGATGTGAAATCATGGATGACATGTAACAAGCTGCAAATGAATGATGATAAAACTGAAGCCATTCTGATTACAACACAAAGACTTTCTCATTCACATCCTTTACCTCAGACAATAAATATCAGCAACACCAACATTAAATTCACACAGTCAGTATGAAACCTAGGTGTTACTCTCGACAGTACTCTCTCATTGCACCAACATGTCATGAACATATGCAAGGCTGCATATCTTGAGCTGAGACGCATCAGCTCCATTCGCAAGTATCTTTCAGTTGATGCCACTAAAACCTTGTATGTTCCTTAGTACTTTTAAGACTGGACTATTGTAACTCAATTCTGTCTGGTTTGTCTCAATATCTACTCCAGAAACTTCAAAAAGTTCAAGACACAGCTTCTCGGATCATCCTTAGAGTACCACGATCAGAGCATGCCTCCCCCCCTGCTCTGTACCTTACACTGGCTATCCATTAGATCCAAAATTAAACACAGAATTTGATGTCTGTGCTACGTTTCACTGTCGGGCTCCAGTCCAACATACCTATCTGACCTCACCCGTGTGTACACACCAGTAAGATACTTACGCTCCTCTTCTGACACTCGTATTCTCATAATTCCCACTATGAAAATGAAAACATATGGACAACGTTCTTTTGCAAAGCAGGGCCCAGCAACGTGGAACAAATTGCCCACTGAACTTAGACACAAAGACACAGTGATCTCATTCAAGAGTGCTCTTAAAACTCACCTATTTCAACTGCAAGAACAGACTTAAAGACCTAATAATGTTTCCTTGCCTTAAATATTTATAGCATGTTTTCTGTTTTCTGATTTTGTGGTGTTTGTTTTTATTTTTGTAATCATATCATTATATATGTTTTTTAAGTGTTGTCAAATGTTGTAAAGCGCCTAGAGCTTCTAAAGATTAGGTGCTATACAAAGTCCTCATTATTATTATTATTATTATTATTATTATTATTATCCCTAGAGAGCATGCCACTTGGAACAGGTATGCCAAATTTACAACCATTGAAAGCCACAGTTCTCCCGAACTAAGTGGAAGAGTCAGAGGGAGGTTGATTGTTTTCACCAGCATTCCATGAAACCCTCCTTCTCTTGATGACATACATATAAACTGCTCCTTATCACAGATCCCAGTAATGAGAGGGATCCAGACTTTCATTGCTGAATGGGGAGTGATTTACCATGACGACATGGGGACCTGATAATAGTTTCCCGTAGACTTATCTCATTCAGTGTACATGCTAAGCTTTTGGCGAGAGGTCTTTCAGATTTCATTGCAGCACTTATTACTTGGTCATCAACCAAAATGCATCCAATCAATTCTGTATAGGCTCTTGGGTTTGTGATGGAATACAACGACAGGTTTGAATGCCATCCATTGTGGAGGTTATGCAGTCAGTGTGTGGACTTGTATGAGGCATGTTGTCATGTCCCCACTCTAATAGCTTCCAAAATTTTGGTGATTTGGCTACAACAAGCAGCAGACTAATTATTTTTTGGAGCAAGACATGATTTCACCTGTTACCCTCCATTCGTTCTCAATCTCTTTGTGAACAAGAACATATCCAACCCTGTACCCATTCAAGATTTGGTTTACTAGGTCTGGAATCAAGGTTCAAGTAAAAGAATATTTCCCCCAAGAAAGAGAATTGAATTGATGCAGTGGTAGGTTTCATTCATGTATGGAGCAATTCATCGGCAGGAGAATTCCTTCACTGGCTGAGTTTTGCTCAATGTGGCAGCAGATGTCTTAGTCCTTGGTCATGTCATTGGGCTCCCATAGCAATGATTATGTGTTCCAAATGGAGACCAAACCTTTGACCTTTGCACTAACTCTCAGAATCTGCTACAGTATGAGGTTGCATATCGATGGCAGTGAAACCACTTACGACTCCTGTTGGGATACTTCCACATGCACTGGCAATCACAATTGCTATTGATGTGAACACAGGACTAGAGCAGCAAGTCTCCTACCTTTTTGGAATGCAGTAGGAGTGTAGCCCTCTCAGCATCACTATTTACATATCAATTTTCTCAAGATGGAAACCATTTTGAAAGTTTCATTGGTATCTTGTGAACCTAAACAGTAATGGAGTTCTCATTCTGTCCGATAATTTCACCGAGGTGACTTATCACAAACGTCAAAGTGGAACAAATACTGGGACCTTTGTATTCCTTTTTGGGATTTTATGAAGTGGTGTCCTCAATGGCTAATGTATTGGCAGACCCATTATTCTGCAAGAAGGAACTAATACCAATGGAATGGTGATGGATATTTGATGGGATCGATCTGTGATGGACTTACTGGTGACAAGGTGGAATGCCAAAAATCCCAACCTTTGTCTTACCAGTCCTGGATCCAAAAGCCTGGATTATTGATACTCTTTCTATTAAAGATGTCAGTGGGTACCCAGGTACTTGGGTACCCACCCATTGATAATAATAGGCGTAATAAAATGGGCAGCCAGGTACACCACTCATTTGATAACCCGCGCACAGCAGGGTCCACAAACATAGACCGCACTATAAGCGAGGGCGTGAGTTACTGAGAGACCTCCAAAAAATAAAAAAAAAATCGCTTGGACATCGAGAAAACAGCGGGGGTGGGTGGGTGTTGGGGTTAGGGAACTTCGCTGTTTAATGACTGAATCCTCATTTTACATTCACGTTGATAATAACTTTTAATAATGCACTTTTTTTAATGAAGTTGTTCGTTATTCTGTTTAAATAACATTTATTTTCAAAATGTGCAACGTGTGAAAGATCGTTCCAACTGGTTTCAGCAACCATTACGTTTACACGAAAACGTGTGTATTACGTCACTGCTTTTTGTTTTCTTGATGAGTCTGGTTCCCGGAGTGGTATGGAATTGTATCCTGCCAAATTGGGAGTGAAAAGCAGGGAACTAGACTAACTGTTGATACACCACCAAACAAGATTCCTTTTGTTCAAAAAGCAAGCGAAATTTTCGTGAGACAATCGTCTACTTTGAATCTCAATTTTTGTGCTGTTTAATTAGTACAGTATTGATATCATGATTTCATTGGAAGTAATAATGAAACCATTTCTCATTCTTGAGGATATCTCAGAGTGCCAGTTCAAGAATTCTCTGAAACTCGCTTGCCCACAATGGTCTGTATCTGTGAAACCAAGCTCTTTATTTTACGAAGTATAGTATTCTTTTTGCTTGATTGCCGTGCAGTCTTTGATCACAGTTACCAATGAGTCAGTTAATTTACGGTAGTTTATGTTACATACAGAATAACATTTATAACAGTGTTCAATTGATCAACTGAAGTGAGTTCACCCGACATATGACTGGGGCAGCTAGATTTTAAATTTGTATGATTTTCGTGCCTTTTAACTTTTCTTTTATTTTACCTCCATTATTTGATTCAAAATACATAATTAATGTGATAATACAAAGGAGGCCAGCTTTTAATTCAGTGCAAGAATGCAACAAATACTTCTGCAAGTCAGTTAGCAAAACACGGTCGGCACATAAATAGGTTCTCAGAGAAATGCTCGCGGACATATCTGTTACGGTAGATTGACACATTTTACGTTTAATTACAAGAGGACACATTGCATTTATGATGATTATACTTAAAAGGAACTAGAAGATAGAACTGGAACACAAATTTCAATTGATAAAAAAATTATTTAATTTGTATTTATTTATTAAAGTACTGCCACCACTCGGCGTAAGTGACATTTTCATTGATCGAAATTTCCTTACATATCGTTAATTGTTGTGTGCTAGGAATGTCACTTGGAAAGAAAATGTAAAAAAATTGTATGACTTATTTTTAAATTTGGTATTTCATAATATTGTTTAATATTTCCAGGTCCTATCTACCGTTTTCGACGATAAAACGAGCGATATATCAAAGTTTTTGTAGCTAATTTTGATCGCGATTTCCATAAGTTCATAAAATAGGGATCTATTTTTGGGGTAATTTCTGGTTTTAAAAAATGAGATCCACGCCTGACCCCGCGTTATAAATGGGCTCGCGAGTTATCAGGGTGCGAGTTATCGAGGGAATGGTGTACTGTTAAAATTTTTTAAAACCCCCAAAGCCCCATGTTTCCAAATTCAGATCAAAGACATCAGTGGCAAACGAGACACATAATAACAATTACAGTTCGAGGCTTGTGTCATACAGCTATTGGCTGCTGCACATTTATCCATCGTTAGACCTCCATCTAATTTCCTTGTTTTCTGTTTATATTAACTGTACTTGAAACTGTTCCAAGAAAACAGATGGGTTTCTTGAATGTGAAACCACATGTCACAGATTCATTATATTTTGCTACACACATATGCAGTGGACCAGTCTAAATGAAAAAAAAAAGAATGAACACATATTAAGAGAAATGGGCTTTACTGATGCAGCTCATGGATGTTATATGACAGAAAAATGTTAGAGGAATTTTGCTAAATGTAAAAACATGTTGCATCAGGAAAAGGACAAATCACTAGCACTTTACAAATTTTGACAGAAGAATTCAACAGTTATGTAATACAGCATTCATCATTTGTGGACTTCACGACCATTCACCAAAAGTTAGACATGCAGACTAGTTAAAGTGAGTGGTATGCATACACAGTTTATAAATTTGTTTTGCTCTATACTTGCATACTAACTATTAATCCACATGGATTTGTGACAAGAATTTTAGCTGCAGATCCAGGTAAGAAGTAAAAAGAAATGTACATTTTTCTTACAGTTTTCCATAATTATGGCATGTAATATACAGATTGCTCTTTTTATGCTCAGATTATGATTTTTGCCACTTATTAATATTTACGTTTATAACTCTCTTGGGGGCTGACATCTATGAACCTCAAACAAAGCAGTTCAGGTTCACATTTAATACAATTTCACTTGATTGGGTATCATGGTAACTGATCATTAGGATAGATGGGTACCTGGTAAATGTTTCCTAAAATTTTGACAGCTTTAATTTCTGTAGATTGGAATGGCTGAATGTATACACTTCTCCAACGTCTCAGATTCAGAATGTGATACAGGAATACTCCTCATCCTGATTACTCCTCTCAAATGGGAAATATTGAACCAACGTCAACATTCTTGCAACAGAATCTGCAGGAATTGAAATATTTCATCATCTGCTTTAAGCAACCATGATGGTGAGTGTTTCATCCCAATCCAGATTTACTGAATCTGCCCATCTGGATCTTATTGAAAACACCCTTAAGAACAAACAGTTGTTACACCAAGTGGTGGAGAATCCCTCATGTGAGATGGCCATCCACCTTAGAGGCATACAATGGCAATGGTATATAATCTCAGTGGAGCACACCTGAGCACTTTTTACAATTGTAGGCATCCATGCCACAATAGCTAACTTTCTATGACTCTTTGATGAAAACAGTTAGCACCAGTCATAATTAAACCTACCATTCCACAATCACTTGCACACTGCGCTTTCATTGAAGAGAGGATATCGGACAAACCAAAGACCTATCAGATCTTCTATTTATTTGGATTCACTTGGCCAATGACTCTGGACCCATGCCCTAGTGGAATTTGTTATGAGTTTTAACCTGGCAGAACAAGTCACCTTATTGAACTGTTCTCAAGGGCCTCATTAGTTCACCTGTCATGTATTTCCTGCCTCCTCACTACTTTGGCAGTCAGCAGGCAAAACGAGCAATACATTTCCTATTGGAGGACACATCAACATACAGTTCCGAGATGATGGATCAATATCACTCATGAAGCCCCCTGCTTTCATTGCCAAGAACAGGCTTCCATGTGTGCGTAATCAGATATTGGTAATTATTCCTGTCTATTCTGGACACTTCATCTTATAATCATTGATAGGTGACAGGACCCAGTGTGAGCTCTGAAGTGGTATTTCAGGAATGTCAAGCCATTGCATCGAGGGAGATCATGCCTAATTTTACCTTCAAAGAAGGGAAGGATGATAAATCAACATAGATATTTTTTTCCTGAATAAAGTGGGGTATTTTCATCCTGCATATCAGACTAAATCCACACCAATGAATTTGCTCTGCATATTGGCTTTGGAAGTTAGGACAGTCATCACAAACATTACATATGAGTGAACTATTCTGCAATGGGATGTAGATCCAAGTACACTTCTCCAGTTATTATCATAGATCATTCATCTTACAAGGCTGAAGTTGATCTGGAGGAACCTTTACCCATGGTACAGTAGGCTACCCTGCATCTGGAGGAAGCTTTACCCATGGTACAGTATTCTACCCTGCCAGAATGCTTGACAGTTTCACATAGAACTGGCTTTATGACTTCCTCTGGATTTGCGAGAGAGAAAATTTGTCCTTTTCGATGCAGCTTTAGAACAGATGGAGTCTTTTTCAGTTGGGTTGAGGTCAAGGTCAAAGTCATAGATTATTTGACCTTAGAATCAAGGTCACTCAGAAAATTTCAGTTGATGTTTTGATTCAATTATTTTTCATTTGCTTATATTTCCTGAACCTCTTGATGGAATTTGTTTTTACTTAGGATGAATGACTATGAAACTGAGACAGTTCCTTTTGCAATATGCTTATTTAATCATTTGACCTTCAGGTCAGAGTCACATATTTACAGCAGTACTTTGATATGTGGGCCAAAACTCTATTGTGATTGTATTTCACACCCCGACCTTTGTACCCCCACCCACCTCTGCTTAACTCCCAGGCAGTGGCCAATGGGTGATAATGCAAAATCTGTCACATGTATGATGCAGCTTTGTGGTATGATTGCATATGTTTGCCCCAGGAATGAGTGCATATATTTGCCCCATGGATGAGTGCATATATTTGCCCCATGGATGAGTGCATGTATTTTCCCCATGGATGATTGCATATGTTTGCCCCATGGGTGACTGCATATATTTACCCCCAAGGGCAATAGAACTGAAAGGCTTAATGAATTTCCACCCAGCAGTTTAGGAGATGTAGTATGAGACAGCTGGCTGGGCAGAAAGACATTTCCACAATGTCACACTACTCCAATGCTAAAACATTTGCATAACAAATGCACTGACAACATCAAAAACTTTAAACAGGAATATTGATGTAAAATGTTCATAATTATTAGTTATATTTTGTGTTGCTTATATGAAGAACCAAGTTTTATTGGAGAAAAGTTTAATAATATGATTTATAGTAGTTTTCTTTAATCTGTCATAAAATTTTCTTATGGCAAGTTAGGATAGGATAACTCTTTACAATGCCTAAGTTGCATAAAATTGCAGGACAACATTTACTGTGTTTTCATTATGCATATATACCATGCTGACTCAGCAGTCTATTGCTGTCAGTGTTAACATATGCATATATACTCTGCTGATTTACTGATTTATTGCTGTCAGTGTATATGATGCTTACTTGAGTGTTATTGAATTCAGTCTATACATTTTCACCTTTTCAAAAAGATTGCAAACCATATTTTTTATGTTTGAAATTGACATTTCTTCACTTAAATTTTATTGTGCAGCCAAACTAGCTTAGGTCACATTGTTATATCATTTATACTTGTAAATAAATATAAATTATTTCTTGACACTGAGATTGCTACTTTTTATGTTCAGGTCAGGAAATATTCCTGTCACCTGTCAGAAAGCTATTTATCACAATTTAGCTTTGTGCCATTATGCTGTGGACAATTTTCAAATTATTTTGTACTCAGTTATAGTGCCCAGTCAAGAAATTATCATATGGTCTGGTAATTAGAGTGTATTTTGTACTTGTCTGATGCACAGTGAAGAAAGTATAATATGCTATGGTAAATAAAGTGTATTTTGTACTTGTCATAGTGCACAATCAAGTTATTATTATATAGTGTTATACTAGAGAGTATTTTATTTTTAAAAAATATGAATAGTGATACACAGATATATTACTATTTGTCTAGGCACCTGTGGGGTATGTTTTGTTATTTCTTAAATATGAGTGATCCAGAAAGTTTCATGTGTAAAGATGCAGGATTTACAATTTTTTATTTTAAAATTTGTAAGATGTCTATTAAGTTAAGTGGGTTTGTTTTATTTACAAAACTTTGAGTAGCCCTGCTCAAAACAATCAGTAAAGTTTAATGACCTGTGGCATATTTTGCTTTGTAAAAATATATGAATTGTCTAGAAATGTGTTGAGATACAAGATTTAATGGTTTTAATACTTTATAATTTCCCATTATGTAAATGACTACCATCTTGATTAGTACCTATATAAATTGGATTACAAATACCAATACAGTTTGCTTAATTTGAGTCAATAAATACATTTTGAACTTCTATAAAGTACAACACAATCCTGCATGTCACTACTGACCTGCAAGAAAGACAGCAGTGACCTTGACTGGATCCGCAATGATGTTCTTCACTAGAAGAGTTACACTCATTTGCATCTAGCCCACTCTCCACAGTTGGGAAATCACTTCAGATAAACTTGTTCCAATGTAGTACTCGTGCTGTACCAACAGAACAAACCTTATACCATTCTTATGTACTAGGATTAATGTATATTTTTTGCTGCACATGCTCAGTCATTCATACTAGGATCAGTCTACTTTATTGCTGCGCATTCACAGTCATACTAGGATCAGTCTACTTTATTACTGCATATTCACAATCATATAGACTGGGATCAGTCAACTGTGTTACTGCACATTCACAGTCATACATATTAGGATCAGTCTACTTTATTGTTGCATATTATCTGTCATACATACTGGGATCAGGCTATTATTTTGCTGCATATGCCCATTCATACATACTAGGATCAGTCCACTTTATTGCTGCACATTCTCTTTCCTTCCTTCATTGTTCATACAAGATCTTTCTTTCATCTGTAATGATGAACTGCACAGATCTCAATCTGCTGTTGCATAATGTTCTGGCAGATCTGGGTCTGTGCAGTTTTTTAGGAGGAATCAGTAGAACAAACAGTGTAGA
>JAECUM010020455.1:0-49385 GCA_016617855.1 Megalonaias nervosa | reverse complement strand
TTCTTCATTATATGACATAGAGACAAATGAACAAACGGTTGATATCATGATAATCCTTATTCAAGAAAGAGGTAAATAGGTAATCATGTCTTCAAACCAGGAAGCAAATTGGGACAGCTGTATTTTATTCAGGATTGTCACCTAACATGTGGATGACACCAGTTTCAGAACAGTATCATGATGGGGTTATTTTAGTATCTGCAAGATCATGCAGCTATTACTATCAATTAAAAAAAATTACCTTTGTAACTGAGTGGGAAGCTTTATGACGGAGGTAGTTCTAGATAACCTGGTTTATATCTATCTGTATGTATATACATGTATATAGGTGTGTATTATTATGTCACGTTTCTGAATTCTATTGATCATTATTGCAGACTTTGCAAATGACATCCAAATTTCACCTGATCCAAAAAGTGAATTGGAGATGGTAGCAGAGACCCAGTTTGAAGTCTGTGAAAATCTACCGAATCCAAGGTAACATATTACTTTAAACATAAAATTATTTTGCAGAACATTGCAGTTTAATGTACATTTTTGTATTTTACATAATTTTTGAAAATACTTGAACACAAAACTTTAGCACATAATCTTAATCATGTTGTTGACAATTCCATTTACTCTGCCACAATGACTATAATAAAAATAATAATAATAATAATAATAATAATAATAATAATAATAGTAATGTCTTTATTAATGAGGGTGACTTACTTTACTAAAGAAAACTAATCCACCTTGAGACCCTCTTAACCATGAAAATATTTGTATATGGATATGAGTGGGCAGTTTTGCACACTCCCTTGCTGCCTCACCATGTTTTTCCCAGTTGTTACAGTTGTTACTCCCTCCCTTTGTTGTGTTCTCTCTCTCTCTCTCTCTCTCTCTCTCTCTCTCTCTCTCTCTCTCTCTCTCTCCCACATCCACACACACACACACACACACACACACACATGCCTTTTTCCTTCTGACTCATCACTGGGCTGTGCTATGTGCACATTAATATTGCTACTGTGTATTGATGAATCAATGGTTGTGTATTTATTTTGGAAATTCATTTACTTTATTTTTTGTAATGTGTTCTTATTATTATTAAGCCTCAGGTACAAAAACAAAATGAATATATAATGAAAGATTACTGCATTTGTATGGGATAATATGAACTCTTTTTTTTGGGGAGTAATACTGCATTTCCAAGATCATGCAGTATTGCTCAGAAAAAAATCATTCATATTTTTCCATACAAATGCAATAACCTATAAAAACTGTAATTTAGATGATACTATATTTAGAAGAACTTTCATAGAGATGTACTTTATTTGCCATCACTAATATGTTACAGTAATCGAAGGTGGAAGTTAGCTACCATATGTACTCACTTTCAAGTCAAGTCCAACTGCAAACTGCACAAAACCAGATCTGCATAATCGCAAAATGTGCTGGCAGATCTGGGTCTGTGCAGTTTGTTAACAATAATCAGTAGAGTGAACAACACATTATGTGTCAGCAGATCAGGTTTTTTTGGCACTTGCAGTTGGACTCAACTTATAAGTGGGTACATAAGGTATTTTGAACTGTAAAGGACAAGGAACTTGTACTGAATTAAATTATCATTACATGTATTAACATTCAGGAAAAAATTTCAGTTTAATCAGAAGATATATTACTCAGGGAAATGGGTCAATTAACTATGAAGACAGTGTAACCCTAAAATTCCAGTTTAGTAAGTAGATATATCACTTAATTTAATTTAGTTCCCATTGTATCTTTTGCATTGTTACAGTGGCACTGCAAAAGTTATTATTTTAGATCAAACATTCTGTTCTGCCTCATATAAAGACTGCATGTCAGTCTGTTAAGGTCATATGATACACAATTTACTAATGCAGGATAAGTAGTATATTTTTGTAATTTATTTTTCAGGATTCAGTATTTTTTATCATCAAAGTATATAAGTGGACTTAATATTAAAAGAAAAAAAAACAGTAAATAAAAAAAACAAACCTTTAAATGAACCTTTATCTGTGCATGTCAGATCTTCATTATGATGGAGGTCTCAATTTTAAACAGATTGGAATTTAGATATTCATTGATGTAAAGAAAGCTTTCAGATCTTCGGGATTTCATGTCAACTTTGGTATTTATTGACGTTTTCACTCCACTCACCCTAATCACACATGTACCAGCACCAAATCATATTTTCACATTGACATTATTGTGAAATCAGTTTTCTATATGTAATTTAAAATATTTTAGAAGTCTTGACCTAAAAAAAAAATTTTAATAACCTTGAGTATGTTTTGGAAAGATTGGGAATATTAATTAATTCATGTAGCTGTTATTTATCCCTTTATATCTTAAAATTTAGTATGACTAGATTCATACAGATATGATTTATCCCTTTTTATCTTAAAACTCAGAATGACTAGTTTCATACAGGTATTATTTATCCCTTTTTATCTTAAAACTCAGAATGACTAGTTTCATACAGGTGTTATTTATCCCATTTTATCTTAAAACTCAGTATGACTAGTTTCATACAGGTGTTATTTATCCCTTTTTATCTTAAAGCTCAGCATGACTAGTTTCATACAGTTGTTATTTATCCCATTTTATCTTAAAACTCAGTATGACTAGTTTCATACAGGTGTTATTTATCCCTTTTTATCTTAAAACTCAGAATGACTAGTTTCATACAGGTGTTATTTATCCCATTTTATCTTAAAACTCAGTATGACTAGTTTCATACAGGTGTTATTTATCCCTTTTTATCTTAAAGCTCAGCATGACTAGTTTCATACAGTTGTTATTTATCCCATTTTATCTTAAAACTCAGTATGACTAGTTTCATACAGGTGTTATTTATCCCATTTTATCTTAAAACTCAGTATGACTAGTTTCATACAGGTATTATTTATCCCTTTTTATCTTAAATCTCAGTATGACTAGTTTCATACAGGTATTATTTATCCCTTTTTATCTTAAAATTCAGTATGACTCTATTCATACAGGTGTTATTTATCCTTTTTTATCTTAAATCTCAGTATGATAATTTCATACAGGTGTTATTTATCCCTTTTTATCTTAAATCTCAGTATGATAATTTCATACAGGTATTATTTATCCCTTTTTATCTTAAAATTCAGTATGACTCTATTCATACAGGTGTTATTGATCCTTTTTTATCTTAAATCTCAGTATGATAATTTCATACAGGTATTATTTATCCCTTTTTATCTTAAAATTCAGTATGACTCTATTCATACAGGTGTTATTGATCCTTTTTTATCTTAAATCTCAGTATGATAATTTCATACAGGTATTATTTATCCCTTTTTATCTTAAAATTCAGTATGACTCTATTCATACAGGTGTTATTGATCCTTTTTTATCTTAAATCTCAGTATGATAATTTCATACAGGTATTATTTATCCCTTTTTATCTTAAAATTCAGTATGACTCTATTCATACAGGTGTTATTGATCCTTTTTTATCTTAAATCTCAGTATGATAATTTCATACAGGTATTATTTATCCCTTTTTATCTTAAATCTCAGAATGACTGTATTTATAATGGTATTATTTATCCCTTTTTATCTTAAATCTCAGAATGACTAGTTTCATACAGGTATTATTTATCCCTTTTTATCTTAAATCTCAGTATGACTAGTTTCATACAGGTATTATTTATCCCTTTTTATCTTAAAATTCAGTATGACTCTATTCATACAGGTATTATTGATCCTTTTTTATCTTAAATCTCAGTATGATAATTTCATACAGGTATTATTTATCCCTTTTTATCTTAAATCTCAGTATGATAATTTCATACAGGTATTATTTACCCCTTTTTATCTTAAAACTCAGTATGACTGTATTTATATATGTATTATTTATCCCCTTTTATCATAAAATGTAGTATGACCATATTCATGTATCTGTTATTATCCCTGTTTGTTTTAAAACACAGTGCAATTAGATTCATGTATCTATTATTATCTCTGTTTGTCTTAAAACCCAATATGACCAGATTCATGTATCTGTTATTATACCTGGTTGTCTTAAGACTCGATATGACCAGATTCATGTATATGTTTATCTTAAACTTAGTTTGATCAGAAATGAACTGTAGGATAAAAAGGGCAGTAACTCTCAATTGCATGTCTAGCTAAATGTGGGGACTTGTTCAAGTGATTTACTCACAGTAAAAATCACACAGATTGACTTTCCATGTAAGTTAACTGGGGTGCAAAAATTTTAAGATAATTCATGTACATAGTTCGTGATTTAGTTTGTTTTGTAATTTTTGTTCAAAATTGTGTCCTTTTATTTACAGTTATCATGTGCAAAAAATACCAGAATCAGTTCAGTTTATGTGGAGTGATACAAACTTAGTTGACTTTTATATGACCCTGTTTTGTTCCACGTTCTTTACCAACTTTTTTCACATTATTGGTTAGACAGAAATGCAGTATTGTGAGCAATGTGACTGTTCAGAATTTTAACATTATGAATACCTTGTCAGTGGGTCTTTCAGTTTTAGGTGATTTAGCAGGTTTGAAGTTGTTCCGTTGTAAACTAATTCACTGTCGCAGAGTTTACATTTTACATTGTTTTTCACAAATTAATGGTGTGAAACAGTGCTTTGGTGATCCACGGTCAACATGGTCAACTGCTGAGTTTGGTTGTGAGTGTTGCTAATCACTATGAAAATAAATAAAGCAAATAAATATTCAAATATTGATTTGTATTCAGATATTTTCCAAATATATTCTGATTCAAATATTCAGTTTTTCATTTCAGCTGTACCCACTATAGTTATCATCCACATTAATGTCATAACTAACCAGAGAAGTGCAGAGTTGTCTTTTCAATTTCAGGTATGAAGATGACAATATTCTTGATGAAGTCAACATGTTACAGTTGTCACAGGAATTGTCAGCAAACGTGTTAGCCAAGGGAGGTCACTCCAGAACAAGGGTTCATTTTGAGGATGATACAGATGACACTAATCCAGAACTTGGAATCCCAAAAGTCCTTGCTGATGAAAAGGAAATCGCTGAACGTTACAGACGAAGACGTTCACCGTCACCATATTGCATATGCAACAGACATAATACTGCAAGGCTTCACCCACAAAGTACATTGCTGTTGTCAACAGAGGATGTAAGAGGTTTTGCTATTGTAGGTGGTGATGATAACATTAGTTTCAGTTGTGTGTCTCTCCAGAATTCAACTGGGAAAAAGGAAGATAAAAGTTCTGCACATGACACTTTGAAAATATCAATACAAAAAGCAGTGGACCAGTCAAATGATAGAGATTTTAAAACAGGTGTGACTGGACACATAAATGTCCAGCCAGACCTTATACCATTGGCCAAAATTAAGCAAAAGCTTTCTAGATCATATAGTGATGACAGTACTTTCTTTCAAAAAGACTCGCCTGATTCCACAAACTCCCAGTCATGTAATCAGAGACAAGGTCAAAGGTCACTATCAGCATCATCAAGTTCTTTATGTTCAGAATCTTCTTTTTCCACCATAGAACTTTCCAGGGAGAAGGACAGGATGGAATATAGCAATGTTAAGGATATGGAAAATAAAAGTAGACAGTTTAAAGCTGATGAGGGTAGCAAGGTTAGCAAAAGTATTCATGAAACTGATAAAGCAACTGATGAAGGTTGTGATGAAGGATTTAAAATAGTACAGACAGAAATTTCCCAGCACACGAGGACTGATTCATATTCAGAAACTGAGGGACACGTTGACTCAAGACCACCCTTGAATCATTCAGTCATTCCAAATATAAAGGGTAAGAAAGGTAGATACATACCTGCAATAACATCTCCAAGACATGCAAAAAATAAAATAAAGTTTAGAAATCTTTTTAAAAGTAAAAAGGGCAGTTACAACCCATCTTGGGTGGTAAACAGCTGTAATTCCGATGAAGGTTTTGAAACTGTCAAATCAAATGATACAAAGAACAGCACACAAGGTTTTGATGGCAATGAGTCTACACAAAACATGAATTTGACTAGATCCCTGGCTGGACCACAAAGTACTGAGAGTTTAGATGCAATTGATCCAACTTACGAAATGATTACCTCAGATTACAGTAAAATGGAAAAAACGGCAACAGCATCATCTAGTGCAGTCAAACACAATTCTCAAATGTACAAAACTCAGGAACAAAGTATCACATCTCTGCCAAAAGACGTTACTCCAAATGAATCCATAAAGATGGGGGTAACTTTGGACGAAGTCTGGACAGGAAAGTTTAATCCATACGAGGCCATAGAAGATGCCGAGATATTAACTGAGGGTGCTGAAAGTAGTTCATTTTCTGCAAAACTAGACATGGTAGATAAAAAAAGAAAAAGAACTGCTTTGAGGCCTGTTGTAAATGAGGTAAATGATCCAGAATCAAGTGTTGAACAAATCCATGTTGATGTTAAGGTTCATACAAGACTTCCATCACAGCAGGAGGAGGAGGAGGATTGTAATAAATATTTTCCCGATATTATCACGGATGAAGATGGTAATTCAGTTTACTTTTAATTCCAATATATGTATTCAAAGATGAGATTTGCAATTCAAATATTCTTAAGGTAATTTATTAGAATGATTCGGATGTTTAAAATGATCACAAGCTAGGTATTATCATGAATTACAAACTGATCTCAAGCTGGGTCTAATCATGAGTTACATACTGATCTCAAGCTACTGGTATGTGTTATCATGAGTTACAGACTGATCTCTTGTTAGGCCTTATCATGAGTTACAAACTGATTTCAAGTTAGGCCTTATCATGAGTTACAGACTGATCCTAAGCTAGGCCTTATCATGAGTTACAAATAAAATACAATTTAAAATTTTCTAGATTGTAGTGCCAAGCTATGGTGACCTTAGGTCTGAGGCAGAGTTTTGGTTGTAGTTATGGTCACTGTTGCCCTGGAAACATAACAGATATTCCTCAGTACAGATTAATAGTTGATGAACACAGCTTTGATGTTTCTGAAATTTACATCATATTTTTACCAATACTGAATGGTACAGTGAAACCCAGTTTAAAAGACAACTGTTGTTGGAGACCATGCTATTTATAACCAGATTCCTAATGCAAGGATCAGTGTTGTTGTACAAAATAATAACTTCTTTTGAGAGCTCACAAGTATTGAGAGACCATTTTTATCTAGCACTTAGCAGGGAGAAAAAATATTGTTATTGCTTCATCCATCTGGACACCTGTATGTCTGTCCACCTGTTCATCCATGACAAGGCTCATCATCACTTTTCTTCCCATTTTATTGAAACTTTCCAGGCTAGACATTATTGGAGTAGATGTTCCGTAAGTATTTTTTCTGGACCATTATGGGTGAAATGTCTTGAAATACTGTGAAAAAAGGGTGATAATTTGAAATTCAACTTTTCATCACATCTCCTCCACACACAGGATTTTATTGAAACCGTGTAGGCTGGGTATGTGGCTGATGTCAGTGCGCAGTAGGTTTATTGTTGTTGTTGTTGTTGTTGTTGTTGTAGGGTTTAACACCATTTTTCAGCACAAGATAGGCCATACATGGCGGCCAGTATAATTGGTGGAGGAAGAACCCTGGAAAATCCCGGGAAGAACCACCGACCCACGAGAAGCTACTGGCAGGCTTTCTCACATACCCATGTTAGCCAAACCTGAGACTCGAACTCATGCAGACAGAGGTGAGATGGCAGTGATCCGTAACGGTGAGCACTTTGGACCAATAGGCCATTCGGGACCTCCTACAATAGATTTAATTTTTTTCTCTGGCCCATCTTGGGGAATTTTTTTTTTTAAATGTTTGGAAATGAGGGTATTTTGAAAATTCATTTTGTCGCTCCATCTTCTTCCACACCACTTGGATAACTTTATTGACAAGCCCATTGGTAATGACTTGCAGTGGCCACCTTGTGAACCATTTCTTGTAATGTTTTTCATTTGAATATATTTGCTAACTCCTTGATAGATTTCCATGAAGCTAAGCTAATTCCTTCTATGACATACTTGAGTTCAAAATCACATAGAAAATTTGCACGAAGATATTGGTTGAAGTTTTCATTTGCTTATATTTCCTCAACCCCTAAATGGATTTTCTTCATTCTTGAAGGAAACATTATGAAGCAAAAACAGCTAATTTTGTCATATGCTTGCTCAACCTTTTGATCTTGAGGTCAAGGTCACACATTTTGCTGCAATGGTTTGACCTTGGACTGAACATGGAGGGCCTGTGCTTGTTAAATCTTTGTAGACTAGATATTTGGTTCATGCAGATATGTAATATGGTTATTTTCTCTGTCTCATCTTCAGTGAATTTTTCTTGAAATACTGTTGCAAAGGAAGTATTTGGAAAAGTCATGTTTTTGAAAGAGCTTTTAATCACTTCTTCTGTTAGCTGCATGAAGATCAAAGATGTGATTTTTTAGTCCATGTTAGTGGGAACAAGATACATTAGTCACTGTTGTACCATTTTTTTGTCAGCAGTTTGTTAAGATTTTGTTTATAGGTTTTCCTTAGCATATACTAATATTCCTAAACCGCTTTATCGATTATCGTTCTTTTTATTAAACATTATAGAGCTAAGAAAATTTATCCTATGACACACCCACTCATGTCAGTCAAGGTTACAGTCATAGAAAATTTGTATTAAGATTTGGTTATAGTTTTTCATTTGCTTTTATTTCTTAGCTCCCTTGATTGATTTTCTTGACACTTGTAATTACTTATTATGGAACTAAGACAATTAATTCTGCAACATGCTTGCTCACCCATATGACCTTGGAGTCAAAGTCATGGTTAAACATGATTAAACAATTTTCATTGGCTGATGTTTCCTAAATCCCTTGACAGGGTTTCTTCATACGTGGATTTCTGATAATGATGCTTAGACAATCCATTCTGTGACATAATAACTAGTCCCTTTGACCATGTGGTCAATCATAGCAAATGTATGTAAAGGTTTTGGTTAAAGTTTTTTCATTTGCTTATTTTTACTAAATTTCTTCAAGGGTTTTTATCATTATGGTGGTCAAGAATATATGTTTTGCAGCATTATTATGATCATGGCTTCAAGATGCAGGTCATGGGTTTCTTGTTGTAGGTTACACATGTGAATGGTGTAGATGTGCAGTAAAGTTTTATGTTTTTGTTCTGCCTCATTTTTAGGACGTTTTCTGGACAAAAATATAGAAAAGGGGTTATTTTGAAAAGTCATGTTTTTTGAAAGAAGATTTTAATCATTTCCCCTTTTAGCTGCATGAAAGAGTTTGTTGAAATTTTTAGGATAACTAATAGGTTGATTAGATGCACCATAAGATACAATAAATTATAGGTTGATTATATTTGCCATTAGGTAGGATATATAATAGGTTGTGTAGATTTGCCATAAGTTAGGAAAAATGATGAGTTGATTGGATGTGCCTTAAGGTAGGATAATTAATAGGTTGATTGGATGTGCCTTAAGGTAGGATAATTAATAGGTTGATTACTTGTGCCATAAGGTAGAATAATTAATAGGTTGATTACTTGTGCCATAAAGTAGGATACATAATAGGTTGATTGGATGTGCCATAAGGTAGAATAAATAATAGGTTGAATGGTTGTGATAATAAAGTAGAACAAATATGGGTTGATTGGATGTGCAATAAGGTACGGTGGGATAAATAATAGATTGATTGGATGTGCCATTAGGTAGATTAAATAATAGGTTGATTGGATGTTCCATAAGATGGGATAAATAATAGGTTGATTGGATGTACCATGAGGTAGGATAAATAATAGTTTGATTGGATGTGCCATAACGTAGGATAATTAATAGGTTGATTGGATGTGCCACAAGGTATGGTGGGATAAATAATAGGTTGATCAGATATGCTATAAGGTTTTAATTTTTTTCTCCTGCTGATATTTAGCTAATTTCTTGAATATTGTTCTTTAAAAAATGGTGAATCTGAGTAATCACATGGTTGTCAATGATCCAAAACACCTAGGAGAATTGAACTGGAATTTTTTAAAACCTGTAGTTTTAAGGATGTGCAATAAGGTATTTTAAATTTTTTATTTTGCAAATTTATGAAATATTTATCAAAATGGGAGTTTTTAAGAAAAATAGAATTATAATGTTATTACTTCAAGAATAAATGGGCAAGTTTGCAGACACTTTGTAGGTTAAATTATTACTTTGTCTTGACTAAATGGATGAGTTTACTGACCCTTTGTAGATCAATGACCCTTTGCAGATCAAGTGTTTTGATCTGGATATGAAATTGGGAACATCAACATGCATATATTTTTTTTTTTATATTGGAAGTTTATTGGTTCATGTGTTATGCATAAATCGAAGTTGCAAACAACACAGAATCTGCCACTTATTAAAATCTTGTTTAAATGAATTGCATTGAAAATTCATTTGCATTTTGATACCATGCAGTAAATGAAAAATATATGTCACAGAAGACTTGAATATTTTGTTTCCAAAAATGTTGGAAAGAAGCACAAGTGTGCAGAGCAGGAATTGTACAGTTTTAATAAATAAGGTCAAAAAAATAAGGTCTTTATATGATTTTTTTTCCCACCATAGCAGCTCCTGAAACAAATGGCTCTGCAATCTATGCACAAATTGATCATCAGAATAAAAAGAGAACCACAGGTAAATCTGAGGATGTGTCACCACCAGCTTCATCCAGGGGCATATATACAAGGGGAGGTAACTCTAATGATATCGACACAGATGAATTTGGTCCACCTCTTCCAGATAGAAATTATCACACAAGGTAAAAATATTTGTCCAAACATTCAGTTATACATATTTTACCATGGTTCATACAACCTTGAAAGCTCCTCAACATTTGAAAAAGTTGGATTTTTCCAGGAAATGTCTGTGAATGTTTTTGAAAAACTCCATGCAATTTTCACAGAACTCTTTGAATTTATATGAGGAAATACAGAAAGTTAAAACTGACTCAAACATATCAAGTTTTATTTCATACTTTGTTTTTCTAATATTTTTTTCCCCAAATGTAATTAATAAATGAAAAGGGATAAAATTGGGTAGATCATATGACACATGACATGGGAAGTTGAGATTGATTACCATCCCTTTGCCCAGTGATGCACTAATTAGTTATTATTAGCTGCATCTTTTTTACCTGTTTATGCAGTGATAAACAAGACAGCACATGGAGAAAGTTTTATCTCCATAAGAAAAAATACTCCTTGACAACTCTGTGAAAAGTCCTCAAAGAAACAAATTCTTATTCACTTTTAATTTGGTTAAAATTTCATGATTTACCATCAGTTTCTAACCAGTTATAACACTCAGTCTTCACAATGACTTTACAACTATTGCTTGTATCAAGGCATGTGATGTCATAGTTTATCCTAGACCCATATGTAATGTATTATAGTAGCAAAAGCACCGACTAAACTTTCAAATGATGTCAAGTAATGTAGATTTTTTGTATTAATTTTAACAAAGTTCCAGCTGAAAAAAACCCGATATTTTAAGACCTTACTTTTATTTAGAGTAAAACGATATCCAGTTCCAGGCCCAGAGTTGAGACTTCCTCTCATAAGAGCTAAATCAGTTTGATCAAAATAGCAGACAGACTGGTTCACTTTTGTAGATTAACTTCTCACTTTTTGTTACTCAGTTATTATTCACTTGCTACTCCATTCGTTGCTGATTTGTTATTCACTTGCTACTCCATTGTTACACAATTGTTATTCAATTGTTACTCACTTGCTACTCCATTGTTACTCAATTGTTGTTTAATTGTTAATCCATTGTTATTCAGTTCCTACTTCATTGTTGCTCAGTTGTTTTTACGTTGGCATTCAATTGTTACTTCGTTGTTGCTCCCGATTGTTACAAAACTCAGTGACATATCAAGCTTCATGAATATTGCATGCAGGCACTGTAGGATTATAAATCTACAAGTTAAATGACTGTATACAATTTTGAAAAGGCTTATTCCTTCGTGGAACAAAGAAATGACAAATGATTTTGCACATTCAACGTTAATGGGGATATATTAAATGCAGTTGCATAATTTTAATCATTGATTTTAATGTTTTAAATGTATTTCTACTGCTTATCTGTGATTTCACATTTTTGATTAATGTAATTGACATGTAAAATAACAAGGAAAATATGAAAATTATACCCATCAATACCAACCAGATGATTGATGTAGGAAGTTTACTAATGTGATGAAATTGCCATGGGATTGTCACAATATATTTTCTTTTGTTCCAGTAATTTGGAGAAGAGTCGAGAGTTGAGTGGCTCCAAGTTATCCTTGAAGAAGAAAATTAGTGGGCTGAAAAATGCTGCAAAGATCAAGTTCCTCTCTCTCAGGAAATCAGCCAGTATGGATAAAGGCATTGATGCAGCAGGGACTGAGAAATCCCCAGGAGCACACAAGTTGCCACCAATGTCTCCACCTTCTGGCACAAAGAAAACTCCATCATCTAAAACTTTTAAATCAATCTTTGGAAGTAAAAAGAAGAAAGCAGATGATTCCAGTGATGGGGAACACAAAGAGTATGTCAAAAGTTTTGTCATTTTCCTTTCAAGTGAAAATTCCATTTTGTTTAACTGTTTTACCAATACCAATAGTTTTTTCAAATTCCTTTTGGAATGAAAATTGATATTAATTAGCTGATTTACCAATGTCAATATTTTTTTGTGCATTCCTTTTGAGTGAAAATTTCTTCTTTAACTGCTTTACAGCAGTCAATCAATTAAAGTAGACATGTTTGTAAGTACAATGTAGTCAAATGTGATTATGACAGTCACAATGAAAAGTTGATTTTCATTTTGTAGACATGGATTGAAACCTGTCTGTGAACAATAAACAGCAATAATAATAAGCACCTACATATAATTGCCACTGTTCATAATGGGCAATGCAAATAAACACCATATAAAGGGCACTGACTACAAAATGCAATAACAAACATCTCCATACAATGGACACTGATCACAAAGGACAGTATTAAGAAACAGCTCCATATAAAGGACAATGATCACAAAGGACAGTATTAACAAACATCTCCATATAAAGGACAATGACCACAAAGAACAGTATTAACAAACATCTCCATATAAAGGACACTGCTAATAAAGGACAGTACTGACAATTATCTCCATGTAAAGGCATCTGTTCATAACAAAGTTTTATGAACACCTGCATGTGATGGACACTGTTCATAAAGGACAATACTATGAACACTTCCATAGAAAGAGTTTGTTCATAACAAACAGGACTATGAACACTTTCATATGAAAGACACTGTCCATAAAAGACAATACTAAAGAACATGTCTATATGAAGGACACTGTTTATAAAGGACACTACTTTTGAATACCTTTAACTAATTTCTTATTGACACTAAATTCTATAAAAAGATACATGCCCAATTAATGGATAAAATTATGTGGTTCCTTCAGTGTCCTTTATGAACAGTTTCACCACATCGTATGTGATGATTGATTTCTATATACTGGTAAAAAGAGCAAAATTATCCTTTCATCTTCCTTGCATAAGGTTGTAGGCATATGTCTCATTACATGCGTACATTTCTGGAACTCCTGCTTCAGCCTTGTATACACTTATTTGGTGGGGTGCAAAGACAGAGTTATACATGTAACTGACATTGTCATAGAGTTAATTTTTACATCAAAGGGACTTAATTCCTTGATTATTGAGATTCCCATCCTATAGTCATATACATACATACTAGACATTGAAAGTCAATACACATAACCCAACTAACATTTGCCCTTGCAGCAGTTACCCAAGTGGTTCAAACTTAATTGTTAAGGTCAAAACAGGGAAAATAGTTAAGAAATAAAGGTCTCTAGTTTGAAGAATGCACTTTGTTTTGCCAGTTTTCAGGCACCAACAACATGAAGTAATTATCATAGTTGCTGTGAATAGCAGAAATTTTTTATTTAGTGCACAAAATCACTTCAGGTGATAAACAAAACTGACTCAGCCACTCCATAAAGACTCTTTGAAAAATGGATGCTTTTGTTTAGAGTACCAATTCGAATGGTCCAACAAAGTGGACGTGTTTGAAGTGTTTAGTTGCCATTAGTCTTTGATTTCTCTTTTTAGACAAGGGTTCTATGTTTTGTTCACAGGGTGGAAAGATATGCCAGTGTACCAGTAGAAAATCCACTGCCTTTGCAAAAACGTCAGCAGTGGTCTTCATGCCAGGATCTAGACTCTATACAGTCATCATCGGAATTCCAGTCCCTTGGGAAATTACTGCAGCTCAACGCAGATGGCTCTCAACTCATTCAACTTATCAGGCCATCAAATGAACAGCTTGGATTCTTTATTGCCAAAGGAAATGCTAAGTTTAATAATGGTAAGTGTATTGGGGGAAATAAATCTAACAGTAATTTAGATAAGGTGTTTGCTCTGTAATCTGCCACGGTATTTGTCATACTTCTCACAGTGGGTAAATATATCCCTTTGGTAGGATAATGTGTTTGCTTGCTCATTAATGTGTGAAAGTATTATGATTTAGACTTGCACCCAGTCATACTCTTACAGTGTGTTATCTCCCTTTGGTAGGATAGCATCATCACTGCTTTGGAGTTGTAAATCTGGTGGTAAAATACCACCTGAAGAAAACTAAGATTGTATAACTGCACCATACTTAATTGAGAATCCATTTGCTCCTGTCTTTTCTCTAAAATGGCTTTTGTGCAGAATGGGATGAATTGAGGAAAAAGTCAGGAATGCCTTACTTGCAGTGATTGAGCACAGAGCTGATGATGTTACAGCCAGTGACATCATAACGAAGAATGATTGAGCCACCATACTTAGTCTGGTTTTTTTACCAATGTGTTTGATTGGATTCCAAAATGTGATTTGAGAAGTAAAGTAGGGTCCTGTCAACATTTTTATGTGCTGATGCAGAGAGATGATGCAATTATGTTTAGATAAACCAGAGGTCAGAGCTGCAATATAGTCCAGAATAATATGACATGGGTCAAGCTGGACTTGAATTTTAGGAGAAGTGACTTTTCCTTTTTGGACAAAACAGGGAGAAAAATGAGCTGAACAGAGAGAAGTGGAAGCAAAGCAAGATATACAATATATATATATATATATATATATATATATATATATATATATATATATATATATATATATCTTTGCATGTATGTGTGCGTTATTCATTCTTTTATTCATTCTTTTATTTGATATATGCCCTCTATTTCTCAATATGCATATCTGCAGTATTTTATTTTCAAGTAGAAACTAGAAACTTTGTTGTATATAAACACATTTTGTACATGTACAAAAATCATATGCAGTGTATTTTGGCCATATGACTTAAAAGTACTGTAGAAGCTATACATTGTAATGAATTTTAACCAATAGAAGTAACTAGATCACAGTATTGTAATTGTAAGTTAGTAAAAATGCTTAATCAACTACCCTTAAACAAGAATTGTTTATTTCTTTATGAAATTTCACTTTAAAATGACAGTTCAAAAAATGTCTAAATTTACTTTGAAACAGCTCCTGTAACATGTACTTGAGACCAAATGCACACATCTCCACACCATATTGTTCATCTCAATTTCTTTGTCGATAATAAAACATTACCATAACTGTTGATGGATAGAACACTGAAGCATTAAAGTCAGCATATGAATGAACCAAAACCTTCTTCTTTCCAACCGAATTGAAACAGCCAACATGAGTGCATCTGTTTGTAGAAAGAGGGGCTTTCTTAATGTAATGACTCACATTCTAGCTTTGTTACAACAGTCTATTAATAGGATTGCAAATTTGTGTTTTTTATTATTTGTCTATGATTAAATAGTATTTGCTTCACTGCTTTTTTTCTGTATTTTCACAAAAGTGAGTGAAAACAACTTTGACTTACAACGCTTCTTGATTTCCACAACAAAGCACTGTCACATATTTGTGACCTACATAAATGCATTTTTATGCTAAATCTTCAATAACTGAATATTTAAACTTTGCTTTCTATGAATTGAATATTTTTCTTAATATATTTTCCCAGATGTTTATGAAAACAGACAATCTAAGAGAGTGGTACTTCCCAGACACAGCGTCGTGTCCTTCATTATTTCTTCCTGACAGGTTCACTTCTGGTTTCAAACTGATTTTATGAAGAAAATAATGCACACGCAGCAGTTAAAATCTTCAGGTCAAAGAGTCTATTCTTAAAACACTAATTGCTTTTTACATACTATTGTTTAAGTTCTGAAACACAAATTTGTATGTTTTTATCATTAATGATAACTTGCGTAAATCGGCCAATGACATATATAACACAACTCTGTTATAGCTTACTCAGGAAATGGTTAATGGCCAATCTGCTATCAATACACATGCCTGTGAATGTGCAAGAGTTTGTCGCAACAACTGAAATGAACACCAGCTATTTCATGGCTTGATGCCCACATTTTACCTTGAGCAACACCGGAAATAACTGGCTAAGGTGAGGGAGCATCTCAGAAGCCGTGGTCACTTAATGTACATCTAGAAAATCAGAGGGTGAAGTCATTTATGCTTTCCTAACCAATAATGATGAAGTTTTCATTTCTTAGGCAACTTAGTTGCCCACTTCACCTGGTAGCATGACTCCTGTATGAGCTGTGTGGAGTATGATATCAAGTAGTCTACATGGTATCCTTTTCCTCCCTAAAATGCATCTTCATGACAAGCTTGTTTGGTAGATAGATATCACACCTTTTTCACATTCCAACATTATTTTTTTGTATAGCACTCCAAGGGAGATAATCCTTCATATTCATCAGTGTGTAATCGAAAAATTCCACCTTAGAGTCAAAATATTGTGTTAGACATGAGTGTGATCAGAGTACCGAGTGTAAAATTTGGATCTCATGAGTAGAATTTTCCTATCCGATACTGGTGCACGATGAAGGATTATAAATTCCAGAATGAAAAATGAGGTTTGAAATCACAGTGGAGTATTGTGAATAAAATGATGCTACTTTTAAAAAGCAAAACATGCTTTGAAAATTTCCTCATTTTGATATAGTATAAAAAGGTGGGTTTCTAATGAAACATTCCATATCAGCTCTAAATTGCATGTAAACATGTCATCATTTAAAGAACAATAGTGGTGATGCACCATGAGAAATTGCCACCAGCCACTTGGTCCATTGTGAGCTAATTTTAGTGGTTGACGTGTGCAAAAAGTGATTACCCATTACATCTGCCCAGTTGGATTTTTAGTTTAGTAAATTTCATTTACAAATTGTATAGTTATAATGATAATAGAAATCATGTGAAATTAAATAACGGTGATTTGTTTCTGAGAAAGCAATATGCTGTTTGAGATGAAAAAGAAAAGAACTTGCTATATAGTCTGCTTAGAATAGATGCTTGTAACTCCAGTTAAAAAGTCTTCTGCACCTATTTGATCTTTGATGACACACACTACTTCTTCTGATTCCAATGTCAGCATGTGGAGGTATATGGCTATCTCAAAGTTGCAAGAAGCTGAAAAAACAAAAACAGGCAAGGAAAAAGAGTTGCTAAAAGTTATATGACACTTACAAGAGAAAATAATCCACTGCTTAAACTTGTATCTCCACAGACTAATTTCATGGGCAGAGGTACATCAGATACGATTGCCTCATCACCTGTGGAGGCTGGTCATTGTTCTGATGTAGCTGATTACAGATCAGTGGATGAGGATCCTTATTCCATTTCTGACCATGATTCAGACTGGTCATCAATGGCAGCATCAGATGACAAATCAATGGATGAGGATCCTTTTCCCATTCTGACCATGATTCAGACTGGTCATCAATGGCAGCATCTGATGACAAATCAGGAGATGAGGATCCTTTCCCATTCTGACCATAATACAGACTGGTCATCAATGGTGGCATCAGATGACAAATCAATGGATGAGGATTCTTTTCCCATTCTGACCATGATTCAGACTGGTCATCAATGGTAGCATCTGATGACAAATCAGGGGATGAGGATCCTTTTCCCATTCTAACCATGATTCAGACTGATTATCAGTAGCAGCATCTGATGACAAATCAGGGGATGAGGATCCTTTTCCCATTCTAACCATGATTCAGACTGATTATCAATGGCAGCATCTGATGACAAATCAGGGGATGAGGATCCTTTTCCCATTCTAACCATGATTCAGACTGATTATCAATAGCAGCATCTGATGACAAATCAGAGGATGAGGATCCTTTTCACATTCTAACCATGATTCAGAATGGTCATCCGTGGCAGCATCAGATTCTGATACCCGATCTATGTATGAGGTTTGCATGAATCTGGACCAGCTGGACAGTTAACAGCATTGTCCTGGTCAATAAACAATGGCCATAGTATGATGAATTTAATAACAGTCAATTTGGTATATGATATGAATATTCTATTTTTTGTTTTTCTTTGTTTTTCCATTATTCATTACATTGACAAATTGACTAAAGGCTGATATTTTTGTCTACCAGCATTTACTTTTGATCCATTGACTACATTTTGTCTTCTTGTAAGATCAACTGTAGAATTTTCAGGTTATTGAAAGGACCAGTAGCATTGTCAGATCATGGACAGGACAAGTAGCATTGTCAGGTTATAGACAAGACCAGTAGCATTTTCAGGTTATGGACAAGGCCAGTAATATTGTCAGGTTATGGACAAAAGCAGTAGCATTGTCAGGTTATGGACAGAATCGGTAATATTGTCAGGTTATGGACAAGACCAGTAGCATTTTCAGGTTATGGACAAGACCAGTAGCATTTTCAGGTTATGGACAGGACCAGTAATATTGTCAGGTTATGGACAAAAGCAGTAGCATTGTCAGGTTATGGACAGAATCGGTAATATTGCCAGGTTATAGACAAGACCAGTAGCATTGTCAGGTTATTGACAAGGCCAGTAGCAATGTCAGGCTATAGACAAAACCAGTAGCATTGTCAGGTTATAGACAAGACCAGTAGCATTGTCAGGTTATCGATAAAACCAGTAGCAATGTAAGGCTATGGGCAAAACCAGTAGCATTGTCAGGTTATGGACAGAACAATATCTGTTAATGGACTTGCAGAATATTTGGCAGGCTTCACCCACTGTTGAAACATATTAAGTAATGGAAATATAAGACCATCCTAATTGAATTCTGAAGATAATTTGCACAATGAGAAATATGTGAACAAGTCCAGAAATGATGTTGACAGTTTTCTTGAACAAAGACCGCCAATTTTTTCTATCTCATATATATATATATATATGTATGTATGTATGTATGTATGTATGTATGTATGTATAGGTAAGAGCATCGTTTTAGTTTCTCTGTCAGGTGAAATAAACAATTTGCACAAACAGAATAAATGCAGAACATAGAGGAAAGAAAACCTAAATGGTTGATATGTTATGTGATGAAAAAATGAACTAAGATGGCAAAGGCTACACAAGATATAACATGCAGCAAAAACAAAATTATATATCCTTAATACTTCAAATTCCATCATCGTTGTAAGAGTTACATATAAAATCATGATTATACTCCTTGGTACATCATCCAGTTACATGCCCATTTAATCTCACATGCTTGATCTTGCATTCAGTTCAGCTGTTCAGTCATTGTTTCTGTATCAAACACCCAGATTTAAACTACTTAAATATTTTCTTTGATATCCCGGCATAGATATTTTTAGACATAGTTAATCAAATTTTATAAATTCCAATTCATTTTGAAGTTCATTTATGCAGTAAAATTAAAATATTTAGAAAGTGAGAAAGCGTCAAAGAGGGGCTATATAATAAATACTAATCCACATTCATGCTTTGTACTGAATCAGGGGAAAAAAACTCGTTAATATGAATATGTCGCAGCCTGATGGCCTTGATGTATCCCAACACCGTATATAACTAATTGTTTCTGCGGACTCAGAATGAAACAAATGCAGTTTTGTGTATGTACAGCACTGGGTAAAATTACTGCTATCAAAATATTCTTCAGCCCAAAGTTTAATTTGTTACATGGTTAAATTCATTATATATGTGACTACTTATGACTAATTATTCCATTTTTTATGTTAAAAAGGATTTTCATCTTCAAAATTTCTGAACTTCTTCCACTGTTAGTATTCCTCAAAGTAAGTTCATGATCACGATGGCAGCTAGCTATTCATACCTGCTTTGAGAAGCATATAGTTTACAGCATTCATCCATCCAACTGTCTTCCATCTATGCATCCTTCCTTTGTCCAGGCAGCAGTCCTTATTTCATAACATAATTAAACTAATGTGGGTAGAAAACTTATTACCAAACAAATATCACGTATGTTTTGCAGGCATATTTATCTCCCGATTCTGTGAGCAGACACCAGAGAAGTTATTTGCTGGGCTGATTGGTGTGGGAGATGAAATTCTGGAAATTAACAGAGCGCCAGTCCGAGATCTTCCTCTCCAGTCAGTTTATCAAATCATGAGATCCTGTGAGAAAATAACAATGAAGATTCTACCTCTTATTGCAAGAAAAGACATCTGATGTGTTATGGATACATTTGTGAATATAGTAACACATTGCTTGTCACTCCACAAGAAAAGACATTGTGTTGTGGATAAAGTTTTATAAGTATAGTAACACATTGCCTGTCGCTCCACAAGAAAAGACTGTTAATGTGTTGTGGATACAGTTATAAGTATAGTAACACATTGCCTGTCACTCCACAAGAAAAGACTTCTAATGTGTTGTGGATACAGTTTGAAGTATATTGCCTGTCACTCCACAAGGATTCTTTTCGTGTGCAATACTTCATAGTCTTGATTGAAACAAATATTTAGAAGACATTAGACAAGAAATGTAAAATGCATACAAGTTTTGAGTTTGTTTCAGGTTGAAATATGTGTTAATATATTTATGACCACAATTTAAAAAAAATTTCAAATTAATCTCAGCCAGGAGGTCGCAGACATTTTGTGCATATGTTTGAAATGGAATTGTCACTTACGCAGTCCAAAGCAGTTACACAACTCAAATCATTTATGAATGGAATTGTCACTCACACAGTCCAAAGCAGTTAAACAACTTAAATCATTTATGAATGGAATTGTCATTCACACAGTTCAAAGCAGTTAAACAATCCAAATCATTTATGAATGGAATTGTCACTCACACAGTTCAAAGCAGTTACACAACTCAAATCATTTATGAATGGAATTGTCACTCACACAGTCCAAAGCAGTTAAACAACTTAAATCATTTATGAATGGAATTGTCATTCACACAGTTCAAAGCAGTTAAACAATCCAAATCATTTATGAATTGAATTGTCACTCACACAGTTCAAAGCAGTTACACAACTCAAATCATTTATGAATGGAATTGTCACTCACACAGTCCAAAGCAGTTAAACGACTCAAATAATTTATGAATGGAATTGTCACTCACACAATCCAAAACAGTTAAGCAACTCAAATCATTTATGAATGGAATTGTCACTCACACAGTCCAAAGCAGTTAAACAACATAAATCAAATATGAATGGAATTGTCACTCATACAGTTCAAAGCAGTTACACAACCCAAATCATTTATGAAATTGTCACTCACACAGTTCAAAGCAGTTACACAACTCAAATAATTTATGAATGGAATTGTCACTCATACAATTAAAAGCAGTTACACAACTCAAATTATTTATGAATGCAATTGTCACTCACACAGTTCAAAGCAGTTACACAACTCAAATCATTTATGAATGGAATTGTCACTCACACAGTTCAAAGCAGTTACACAGCACAGATCATTTATATGAATGGAATTGCAGAATGTTAAACCTATGCTGTATCTTAAAAGTTTTATGATCTCCATGCCCACTGTGGATAGAGTGCCCATTGTCAATTTCTTATCTCTATGCCATAGAGTGCTCATTGTGAATTTCTTAGCTCTGTGTCATAGAGTGCCCATTGTCAATTTCTTATCTCTGTGTCATAGAGTGCCAGTTGTGAATTTCTTACCTCTGTGCAATATTTTATTGATTATGCAAATTCTATATTCTGATTTTCAGCTGCTAGGAGGCTAAAGAGCCTTGTTGTCAACATTAGCTGTCAGTTACATGATTAGAACAGTAGCTGTCAATTTGCAACATTGAAACAATAGGTGTCAGTTTAAAACATTTAAATAATAGCTGTCAGTTTGCAACATTTAAACAATAGCTATCAATTTACAACATTGAAACAATAGGTGTCAGTTTAAAACGTTTAAATAATAGCCGTCAATTTGCAGCATTTGAACAAGAGCTGTCAGTTTGCAACAGCCAAACAATAGGTGTCAGTTTAAAACATTTAAACAATAGCTGTCAATTTGCAACATTGAAACAGTAGGTGTCCAAGCATTGAAACAATTTTTGTCAGTTTGCAACATTAACACAATAGTTGTAAATTTGCTATAATAACACAGTTGCTGTCAATTAAAACAATTGTTGTCTTGCTTTTAAAGTTTCAACCATTTGCTTTTCAAATTAAGCTGGCTACTTGAAAGGATAATTAAAAGGTTGAGAATGACATGATGGAATACAAAATTATTGATCTGGCATGTGTTTGATTTATAATTTATGATGTAATGTACAAATTTTTAATATAATGCATTGTGTATTAGTGCAATCATGTTTTAATTAAATGCCATTTGCTCTGGAGTATGTTATATCTGATAGGAGACATGCTTGAAATCTTTTATTAATATACACTGAATAAGTTGAGATATTTCATGTCAGTGAGTGTTTAAAAAATGACTTTGTACAAAAGACACCCGAAATTACTTAAATAGATTGTTACAGTTCTGTCACTGTGACACATCATGCGTAAGATTCATGAGAGAAATGATTAAGAAAATATGATCTTGGTATTCCATTCATAGGAAGTGGAAACAATTCTTACCAGGAAATTAACTTCTTGTTTTTTCAGTGTCCTTTGTGGCAGGAAAAGAAATCTAAACTATTTTCAGTGGCCAGAAATAAAGTAAATCGACCGAGAAAATGACAAAGATTATCTTCAAAATGGTGATGAATGGTGATGAATGTTATTCAGTCTTCCACAACAATTTGGAAAGGTCTCCCCACATTGTGAATTAAAAGAGTTCTAGCACATGCTGACAAAAAGCATTTAGCTCTTATAGAATAAATAATTTTGTTGTCTTAACTGACTTTCACTTGTGTCTTACCTGGGTATCACTTTTCTGATGGTATTATTTATATTGTTGGGAAAGGCATTAGAGTTGTGTTTAGCTCAATCTCTTTGATACTGATGCATGTAGTCTTGAACATTACAGGTGTATTCATCATGCAGGGCAAACTGCTTATTTCAAGTTCAGATCTAAAAACTGTTGGTTTTAGCCCTTCTTATCACTGACCCAAGATGTTGTGCATGTACTATGGAAGTCAGATGAAAACTTGGTTGAAATTACTACTTGAAATGACATCGAGATGGCTTTTGTTTAGTCCAGTGTATCTATCAATGGTTTACAGCTGTGGATGGGCTGTGTAAATGCAGATGACTCTGTTCAAACTATATGAATGCATCATTGCTTATAGATGCCATGAAACTTAGGAGATTCACAATGTACAGCTCTCCCTCACTATAATGTAGCAGTTGGAGTCTGTTACTGTCAACCCTCACTATAATGTAGCAATTGGAGTCTATTATTGTCAACCCGCCGTATAATGTAGCAATTGGAGTCTATTACTGTCAACCATCACGATAATGTAGCAACTGGAGTCTGTTACTGTCAACCATCACGATAATATAGCAGTTGGAGTCTATTACTGTCAACCATCACAATAATTTAGCAATTGGAGTCTATTACTGTCAGCCCTCACGATAATGTAGCAGTTGGAGTCTCTTACTGTCAGCCCTCATGATAATGTAGCAATTGGAGTCTCTTACTGTAGCAATAGGAGTCTTTTACTGTCAACCCTCACAATAATGTAGCAGTTGGAGTCTATTACTGTCAACCATCATGATAATGTAGCAATTGGAGTCTATTACTGCCAATTGCATTATGTCCTGATCAAGTGCCATATAATGTAAGTGAATGTGTACATAGGGATATGTTGGAGTAGGGTATGGTGGTAAATGCCTAAAATTCATAAAATAATAACAGCATTTATGTACACACTATAATTGTCACCTCCCTGTAATTTTGCATCAAATTTGTGGAAAGGTGACATGTATGACATTATGAATATCCTACTGAGACTTAGTGTTTTTTGTCTTGAACCCATACTCATGCTGCATATGGTAGGTCCATAAATATTCACACCGGGGCAGTTCCTATTCATAAATACCTCAGTCAGTGTACATTACTAATTTATTTATGACTTAAGGCAGTTAAAGTCATTTTTGGTTGATATATTCTCAGAAAATATCATAACTTCCATATTTCTTTGCATTGCAAATGGTGTTTTAGTCAGTGATGGACACAGGCAAGAACCAGATCTACAGCTCGTTTTAAGGTATTGATGACATTGGGGCTGTCCCAAGATTTTTCTAGAGAGAAAATCCCATTCATGTAGGTCAGTTTTAGTCTCACAAAGATGACTCACTAAGCTGACACTACTGCCTTCTTTGCTTCTTGTGGAAGTGATATGCTAATAGCAGAAGCTGTGAGTTACTATTAATAATACAGTGGCACTGTGCCTTAAAAACCTAGTCTTTATAGTGTATGAGCCACGTATACTGGCTGTGTACTTGTCGGTGCACATGTACTCATTGTGTTCTTATTGAATTTGTGTGTCATCAGAACCTAAACAGCTAATGACATAATATTTGGGTGCATTATGCAAAATTAGCTGTCAAACAATGATGATCTAATTTTGTATCGAGATTGAATAATGCATGCAAAAGTTTGATGGTTGTGAGGTACAATAGCCAACACTGACCAAATATAAAAGTGGTTATTTAGGGACAGAAGAATCTTGTATTAGCAAGCTATGACAATACTTTTTGAATACAATAGATATGTAAATAGTTGAGCTCATAAAAATGTGAAAGTGGATATATTTTTGTTGATGTGAAATTTGTTATTGATGGGGTCGAAGGCAAAACTGCATTGTACCTGGAATCATATTACGTGGTCATTATGGATAATATAACAAAGGAGAACTGTATGACAATATTGACTTGATGATAATAAAAGTTCTGGCTCAGTAAGAGAGAGAATAATTGGAACTTGAGTTTCACTAGGATAACATTTCCTTGTTCCATTCATTGTTACCTGCCTGCCTAAGTCAGCGAATCAGAAATGTAGATAAAATGACCAATGATTGGATCATCTGCCTGTAAAAGTCATTGTATCAAATAAATAGGACAAATAACCAATGATTGAATCACCAGCCTGTAAAAGTCAACCAGTGAAAACAATAGGTCAAATAGCCAATGATTGCATACCAGGTTTAATTTAGGACTTAAGTTACTAGTGTTTGATGCTATCACAACAAGAGTTAACAGAGAATGTCTGTGGAGTTGAGGCCATGCTTGTTCAGCTGCAACTTAGTCGCATGAGTGACATCTAGTGTTAGATCTTATGTTGTCATGAGGGAAACTGTGAAATGAGTTTATTTCATATCAGTGATTTTGGGGTGAATTTCAAGGTTTTCATGAGAGCTTGTCAGTGTTTTCTTTGATTAGTTTCAAACACAACAAAAATAAAAACTAATAAGTAATGAGTTTAAGCTGATCTGTGATTTTCATTTTGATCTTTTGAAATAAATAATGTTACAATGCTTGGAATTAAAAAAGTCATAGCAGTTTTAAAATTGGATTGGAAAGTCAAAAGTGACATTGGATGTATATATATATATATATATATATATATATATATATATATATATATATATATATATAGACACACACACACACACACATGGTAGGTCAGCTTCTGAATGAGTTACAAATTTCACTATTTGTTAAAAAATAAAATTTAAAAACGAAAAATACCATATATAGCTCAGAAATATAATTGTTGTCTTGATTAATAGAATAGAAATTTAATGCCATATATATATATATATATATATATATATATATATATATATATATATATATATAATTTTATGCTACCTCACATATTTCACTGTACTAGCAAAATTGACTTCTGGATATCCAGTATATGGAATGTGTATTGTACTTATTTATACTCAGTATGACATGGACATGTTATTTCATGCAGTATATGATACGGTTAAAAAATTTTAAATTCCCATATGTACATGTAGATCTGATGATTATTATCATTATTAATTTATTATTATTATTAATAATAATAATATCATTATTATTATTATTATTTTTATTATTATTGTCTTTAGATAAATATGGCTACACTTTTGTTTGTGTATCTATCTAGATTAGCAAGTAATTAAAATTCAGACTCAATGTGCAATCATCAGTCTCACGGAGAATGTTTGCTAATTGATATGAATGTAGTCTACATGTGAATTGTGATAGACTGAATGGAAGCAATGTAATCGTACTCTGATTTCCTGGTTTAAAAATTAATTATAATTGATTACATCATTGTGACAGAGTAATTGCAATTGTAATGAACTACTACAATTTTTTAGAAAGTAATTGTAATTTTAAGTCATGACCTTCACAACAGTAATCCATACAACTATACAACACTGGTAGTCTATATGTCATCAGTCACAAGGAGACTATATCCTAACCAGTATGGCTGTAGTCTTTATGTCATCAACCTCAAAGAGACTATTTCCTTACTGACATGAATGTAGTCTTTATGTCATTAGTCTGAAGGAGTCTATATCCTAACTGTCATGAATGTATCTTTATGTCATCAGTCTGAAGGAGTCTATATCCTAACCGACATGAATGTAGTCTTTATGTCATCAGTCTGAAGGAGTCTATGCCCTAACTGACATGAATGTAATCTTTTTGTCATCAGTCTGAAGGGGTCTATATCCTAACTGACATGAATGTAGTATTTATGTCATCAGTCTGAAGGAGTCTATGTCCTAACTAACATGAATGTAATCTTTATGTCATCAGTCTGAAGGGGTCTATATCCTAACTGATATGACTGTAATGTTTATGTCATCAGTCTGAAGGTGGCTATATCCTAACTGACATGAATGTAGTCTTTATGTGATCAGTCTGAAGGAGTCTATGTCCTAACTGACATGAATGTAGTATTTATGTCATCAGTCTGAAGGGGTCTACATCCTAACTGACATGAATGTAGTCTTTATGTGATCAGTCTGAAGGGGTCTACATCCTAACTGACATGAATGTAGTCTTTATGTGATAGGTCTGAAGGGGTCTACATCCTAACTGACATGAATGTAGTCTTTATGTCATCAGTCTGAAGGAGTCTATGTCCTAACTGACATGAATGTAGTCTTTATGTCATCAGTCTGAAGGGGTCTACATCCTAACTGACATGAATGTAGTCTTTATGTCATCAGTCTGAAGAGGTCTACATCCTGACTGACATGACTGTAGTGTTTTTGTCAGCAATCTTCTAACTGACATGAATGTAGTCTTTATGTGATCAGTCTGAAGGAGTCTATATCTAATTGACATGAATGTAGTCTTTATGTCATCAGTCTGAAGGAGACTGTTTTCTAACTGAAGTGAATGTAGTATTTATGTCATCAGTCTGAAGGAGTCTATGTCCTAACTGACATGAATGTAGTCTTTATATCATCAGTCTGAAGGAGACTGTTTCCTAACTGACATGAATGTAGCATTTATTATGTCATCAATCTCAAGGAGACTATTTCCTAACTGACATGATGGTATTTTTATGTCATCCGACATGACTGTAGTCTTTATGTTATCAGTCTCAATGAGACTATGTCCTAACCAACATGACTGTGGAGCTTTTATAATCAAATCTGTTGTCTTTCTTCAGAACTTCTCACTTAAGTGGAATTGATTTTCATAATTCAGTTTGATTTCAACAGATTGTTCTTATAATTGTACAAAACAGGAAAATAAATGAAACTATTGTTTCATTTGGATTGCAAGGTCAGTAATTGGATAAACATTAATGTCTGACACTTAAATGTGTGATATTTGTACATCAGCATGTCATCATTGCTTGTATGCAATGATCTTTTGTATGTAAACTATGTATCTTAGTTTATATTGTTGGCATAACTTTAATTTGCTATTAATATTAAATATTTATTCTACATCATAGCAAGTATACAATTTTCTTTTTTACATTTATATAACTCATTCCACTGTAATAATCATTTTGTCTTTCTGCGCAAACACATTCCATCGATTGTAATACCCATCATGTCTTTCATTGTAAACACATTCCATTCATTGTAATACTCATCATGCCTTCCTGTGTAAACACATTCCATCAGTTCTGATACTCATCATGTCTTCCTGTGTAAACACATTCTGTCCATTGTAATACTCAAAATGTCTTCCTGTGTAAACACATTCCATCCATTGTAATACTTATCATGTCTTCCTGTGTAAATACATTCCATTGTAATACTCAGTGTCTTCCTGTGTACACACATTCTGTCCATTGTAATACTCAAAATGTCTTCCTGTGTAAATACATTCCATCCTTTATAATAGTCATCATGTCTTCCTGTGTAAACACATTCCATTGTAATACTCAGTGTCTTCCTGTGTACACACATTAAATCCTTTATAATATTAGTGTCTTCCTGTGAAAACAAATTCCATTGTAACATTCATTATGTCTTCCTGTGTAAACACTTTCCAACTCATTGTCTTCCTGTGTAAACACATTCCATTGTTATACTTATTATGTCTGTGTAAACAATCTCCATTGTAATACTCATTATGTTTTCATGTGTAAACAAATTCAGTTGTAATACTGTTTATGCTTTGTATAAACACATTCCATTGTAATACTCATTATATCTTCCTGTGCTTTTATTCCATCCATTGTAATACTCATCTTGTGTTCCTGTGCTTTTATTCCATCCATTGCAATACTCATCTTGTCTTCCTGTGTGAACACATTCCATCCATTGAATACTATTCATGTTGCTCTGTGTAAATAAATTCTATCCATTGTAATACTCATTTTGTCTTCCTGTGTAAACA
The DNA here is from genome assembly GCA_016617855.1 of Megalonaias nervosa. NCBI lineage: Eukaryota > Metazoa > Mollusca > Bivalvia > Unionida > Unionidae > Megalonaias > Megalonaias nervosa. Next base: position 20,235 of record JAECUM010020455.1, on the reverse strand, counting down.
CATTCCATCGATTGTAATACTCATCATGTTTTCTTGTATAAACAATATTAAAGCTTCCTCAATTTTAGTAAATAATTGAATGCCTGTTTACTCCTTACACCAAACAACCACATTTCATGACAGATTACCCCAGTATCCCCTCATATAACATGGTTACATCCATGAATCCCATTGACTGTGAACAATTTAGTGATTACTACATAAGTTGTTACTCCTACACTGCCCTGAGAAACGGAGTATGGTAGCTCAGTTTATAGAGTTACAGCATTCGCCTTGGATGTGGGAAGACAGTTTTGAACCCCGGCCATGCACTACCAAAGACTTATAAAAATGGTATTAGCAGCTACTCACTAGGTGCTCAGCGTTAAGAGGTTAGCGTTAGGAATGGTCGGCTTCATGTCAGGATAATGTGACTGGGTTGGACATGATGCTATATGTCTGCGTCACGATTCCCCAGTGCTAGACATTGCTATAAACTGCCACACTGTAGACATCTTTGTGATATGACTGAAAAATTGTTAATGCTACGTTTAAAAAATCCAAAATCCAGTTTATAGAGCATCACACTCATAAGTCATGTGTTCCATACCATCCTAGGCCAGTCCATGTCAGCTGTCTCAGTGTCTCAGTCGGAAAGCCACTTAGCTCCCATTTCCTTGAATGATAAAGTCAATAATGTGTTAAAAATGTTATGAAAAACAAACAAAGTAAATCAACCATCTTGAAAATAACTTGAAGGCATCAGGGATTTCGTGATAATTTTATTCATCTGTCTATTCTGTACACTCAGTAGATTTAATTTTTTTTTTGTTTTTAAAGCTAATTTCATTTGAGTGAATGAGGAAGAAAAAGTTACAGCTAGGTAAATGGCGAGACAAAATTATGAGGAAAGATTTATAGCTTAACAAATGAGAGACTCAGGGGACAGTTACAGCTTAAAAGATAGCTAGACAAGATAATTATCACACATAGTTACAGCTAGACAAATGGCAAGATAGACTTAGGAGGACAGTTACAGCTAGACAAAATAGATACAATTAGGAGGACACAGAGTAACAGACAAAATAACTAGACAGAATATAAATGTGTTTATAGAACATCAATGCTGCACCACTAATCAAACTGTTAAACTAAACTAAACTATATGGGCAGACATACAGATGAACAAGGTTAACACTATATTCCTGAACTAAACTTGTGGTGGGTTAGTTAGTTGTTGCTTTCCTGCACAGTAGGGTAAAGCTCATCTGGTTACTAAGTTTTCTAATTCAATTTATTAGACACTTCGGTGGGGCAGTAGTATTCCATAAGAACATTTCTAATTACAGCACTCTCTCATTAAACACAATCAGTGGGAGTTGTGGAGTATACTGCCATGTAATGAAGTACATGATATACAATAAAGTACCCCTTCATCATAACAGTCAGTGCGAGTAATGGAGTATACTGCCTGGTAATGAGGTACTTTATATATAATATGGTACTCCCTCATGATAACACCATGTAAGACAGAGAGCATAATGCCTTGTAATGAAGTACATTATACATAATACAATACTCCTTCATTACAACAGTCAGTGGGAGTAATGGAGTATGCTGCCTTGTAATGAAGTACTTTATATGTAATAGCAGCTGGCAGGGCGAACAGACAACTTAACGTTCACCTATGCTTTTTGTCCTAATTATTGTGGGAAATATGGTAATCCCTTACAATACTGTCCCCATTTGTAACCGACACCAAATAATTAGAACAAATTCTTTGTCAACCCTGCCCTGCCTGCTGCTCTGTTTTGATTTTAATTTAACAAATAAATATATTATAATGCCCAAATGTAGGTGGTTATTAAAAACATCTACAATCTGCAATAAGCGGTGTCGTGGAGAATATTGTGCTGCCCATAATCAGCTTGCGAAGAAATCTTCTGGTTTGCAAATCTGTATTGGATGTGGATTAGCGTCTCGTGCTGCAATATGTACAAAGTGTGGTGGTAACAAATATAGCGCATTAATGCATTATTACCAACATAGAGTTCCACAACGTGGTTTTATCAAAAATAATCCTCCAACCGCACGTGAATATTTACACAATTACGCTGAGGTAACTCCTGCGGTAATTGATCCTGAAGAAGATAAAAAAAATAATAAATCAACGAGAAGAGGAGGAAAAGCGAAGAACAGAAGAATTTAATGCTATGGAGGCAAAACGAATAAGAAAGGATCCATATAAAATCGGGGCAGGGTGAACAGACCACTTTGTACAGACCGTTATTTTACAAAAATAAAGGTTCCTACAGGGGCTGAAAAAAAGATCAATAACGCTAAACCGAACCCCCCTAACTTTTATTATTACCGTATAGTTTGAAAAACGAATAATAAATCGTTTGGGTTAGCTCATTTTTGTTATTTTATTTTTGACCTTTTTGTTAATGCGTTTAGTTTACCCGCCGGGTCACTCAATTTTTGTCATTCACCTTCCCTGCTGCTGTAATTTAAACAGTATAAATATTATTAATATGGTTGTCATCGGAGAACCTTATTCAGCTAGATTAGCAAGAGAGCGACTAGAAGCAATTAGAAAATATTTACCTGTTCGTGATGCTGTCAAGCAACAATTACAACAACGACAAGAATCTCATGTTGAATTTGAAGAGGATACAAAACAATTATTTAAACCTATTACAGAGACAACTAAACCTCTTCTTCCAGTATCTGAGAAAATTGCAGAGGCAACTGGAAAAATAGCAGAAAGAACTAAGAAAACAAAAAAGATTCTACGAGAACTTCCAGCTGAAATTGCTGCTGCTCAACCACAATTACAAGAAGAAGTACAACAAGTACTTGAGGGTATTGACAAAGTTCGTGAGGAGGTCGGTGACGTAATAGATATTGTTACGCCAAAGCCAAAGCCAAAACCACCAGCCCGATTAACCGAAGATGGTCGTAGGATACTTCGAGAAAACCCTGTAGCGGCTGCAGCAACAGGATATCCACATCGTGATACATTATTAGATCCAGACACCGCTAGTGTTTCTGAAAAAAAATTGGGTTCCTTTTATATTTCGAAAGTCCCGTGGTATATCTAGAATCACTGATAAATATAAAAATGATTTTGAAACTTTTGTGAGACAAGTCGAAGAGGCTAAAAGAGCGCCATTATCCGGAGATATATTATCGCCAGCAAAATTGCTGTTCAGACCACCTCGTATTGAGGAGGAAGAAACAACTGGAAGCGGTTTTACTACTCATGGAAGTGGTCTTATTACCTGTCCTAATAACGTCCTTGCTGACGTTGATCGACTAGAAATACTCATCGGAGGAAAACGAGCTGGTAATAATTCACCAGAAATAATTAATGAAGCAGCCGATATTTGCAGACGATTATTTACAGGCGGTATCATGGACGTTGATGTTTATCAGTCTCTTATTAATGAAATTGCCGATGACTACTACAGTGACTAAGTACGTAATTAAATACAATTACTATAATAAAATGATCGTACATAGTACTCACCGTGGACCAACCATGGTCAGGGCAATAAACTCACGATTACCAGTATACAAGACAACCTACGGAGATGGACTAGGTGATGTTGTTCAGGGTCTATTTAGAAGGATAGCCCCAAAAGCAATACCGATCGCAAAGCAACTGGGAATGAAAGCTATTGATGTTGTTCGTGAAAAAGGTATTGGTGCTGTTGGTAATCTCTGGTAAAGCATTTTCAGCGATTAAAGATAGGCTAGCACGATTAATACGACGAAAACCTCAACCTGTAAAATTACCTAGTACTGAAGTAATGCCTGCAAATGTCAGTAAAATAATAAATCAAGTTGCTAATCAAAAACTAGCAGAGTTGGTTGATGTACCAATGTCAGAAAAAGAAAAAAATATAACCGCTAGTCTGATAGCAGGAAGTGGTCTCACTTCCCGAAGTGGTCTTCGTTTTAGACGATAATAATTATAATAAAGATGTTTAAGCGCATATCTGATCCAGCATTTGACATGGACGTACCAGTACTTAAAGATGAGTCTATGCGTGATTATCAATATTATTCTTATGACGCTCGAATTCCAGATCAGCGTGGACGAATTGAACTACAAGTTCAGGATACAAGTAGGTATTTCTTACCCGCTGAGGCATTTATTGAAGTAGAAGGTGAAATTTTAAATATCGCTAATCCTGCAGCACCAGTAGCATATGGAGACGATGTTAGTGTCGGTTTTGTTAATAATGGTATTATGGCGTTATTTGATAGCGCTACGTACATGATTGATGGTAAAAATATTGAATCAATTCAGAAGGACGTTGATGTTGCTACAACAATATTAGGTCTAGCACGATATAGCGACGATTATTCAAGATCAACTGGTCCATCAATGATGTTTGCAAAGGATACAACTGATTCTCCAGAGTATCGACAATATGAAATAGGACGACCAAGAAATTTTGCTAGAAACGCCGATGCGGATGTACAAAGTATGATTATTAATGTAGATCCAGATTTTAACTTAGGATTTAGATCACGTCGAGCAATGTTGCGTGGTGGAAGAAGAGCATTTTCATGTGCGATTCCACTATCACATATATTTGGATTTTGTAGAAATGTCAGAAAAGTCATTTTCGGAGCTAAGCATACAGTTGTACTTGTACGAAAAGCAACCGACAACGATGCATTATGGCGACCCGCTGGTGATGCTGGTAGAGTAATTCTGACAAAACTTTCATTATGGATGCCAGTGATGACTCCAACAGTATCTGAAGAAGATCGGTTACTTGCTTTTATGAGTCAAGGTGGTAAATCAGCATTATCGTGGTTAACAATGACCACAGATGCTGTTCAGAGTAATATTAATGGTTTATTTACATGGCAAATAGCTTCTCAGCAAGGTGTTTCTGCGCCACGACATATATTTATTGCGCTTCAAGATGCTGCACGGGTGGATAATCAAACACGTAGTATTATGATATTTGACAATCTTGGTATTTCTGAAGTTTGTTTAAGAATAAATGGACATCAAGAACCATCCGAGGATATTTTATTGAATTTTGAACAAAATCATGTAGCACGTGCATATCGTCGTCTAATGACGTTCATGGGTCGTGATCAAAATATTGATACTGGTTTACAAATATCACAATTGGATTTTACAACCTTATATCCGATTTATTACTTTTCGCTCGAACATTTAGATTTAACCAGACAGTCAGTAGTCGATATACATTTTCGAGCTCGTGTGACAATAGGAGCTATTGCCAATTACAGAGCAATTGCTGTTATACTCACCGATAAATCGATGTTACTTGAAGGTGCTGGTGGACGAATGAGAGTCGTTGATGCTCCAGTAGAAAACATGTAATTAAATCGTTTATGAATATTATAATGTCGTATAATCACGTTAGTGTTAGTCTGACTCCTGGTCAGATTAAAAGGATACAATCAGCATCAAAAAAATAACTGTGGATTAAAAATATTGCTAAAGAAAGATCAGATGAGCGGTTCAAATAAATTATCTCTTACAGAACGTCAGCTCGGGCATTTCGATGAAGCCAAAAAATCAAATAAAGGTATAAAACTTAATCTTTCTGCGGGTGCCATTAAAGATATAATTAAGACGGGTGGTATATTTCCACTTCTTGCAGCAATACCAGCATTAATAGCCGCTGCAGCCCCAGCTGTTGCAAAAGCAGCTGCATTAGGCGCTGTTGGAACTGCTGCTGGAATGGCATTAAAGAAAGCAACAGGAAAGGGAATCAAAAAAAAGGGAAGGGGTCTAAGATTACCAGGGACTCCACATTCATGGTACGGAAAAGGCCTAAGATTACCAGGGACAGTTTACTGATATCTCCTATGTCCAATTTTGATTTATTAGATGCTGCTAAAAAATTAAAAATAAAAAATTTTAGAGGAGTTTTTATGCGCGATCAATTACCGAAACAACCAAACAATATTGAAACAGGTATTATTAATCTCGATAAAAACTCTGGTCCAGGCACGCATTGGGTCGCTTATGCAATTGATCCACGTGGAATTATTTATTTTGATTCATATGGACTAGCTCCACCAAAAGAATTCTTAAAGTATATTAGCGGCTATCAAAGTACTCCAATATGGTATTCAACGTTACCAACACAAACATTAACTGATCCACCAATATGTGGTCGAGAAGTACTTAACGTACTTGATGCTGTATCAAAATCAACAAAACCACCTCACAAAGTTGTACATGAATATACTACGACGTCACATTTAAACAGACATTAGTAAATATAATGGTAGATATTTATGGAAGATCTTCTCGTGGTAAAGGTCATCAGCAAGCTGATTTATCTAAATACGCAACTCTCGATCAGCTCAGAAATGAGATTGACGATTTATTAAACATAACCAGTGTGGATCAAAATGAAGTAGTCGTTTTTCAGGATAAAGAAGGACGATTAAAAACTAGTAATATACAACTGCCAGATGTACTTATACGAGTTCCTAATGCGGTTGTTAATAATATAGTTACTTTTACTGATCAGGGTAAAATACAAGATTCCGGTACGTCAGTCAACGATTATATTAAGAAAGCTGGTGATTCATTTACAGGTTCAATTATCATGAACCGAAATAAAATTACAGGTCTTGGAAATCCAACCGAAGTTGCGGACGCTGCAACAAAGAAATATGTCGACGATCAAGAATCTAAATACGTATTGGTCAACGGCGGTATAATGCGTGCATTTCTTAATATGAATAATAATGGTATTAATAATCTTAGAACACCAGAATATGATTTTGATGCTGCGACGAAGAAATATGTGATGATAAGGAAATTCCTATTTCAACTTCGTTAAAAACAATCGGTGACGAAATTACTACACTTAGTGCTACTTTTTCCAAACATGTAGAAACGTTCTTAAATTTTCGTAGAAATGTAAACAAACCCATTAAAGATTTTTTTGGTGATCCACCAACCGTTGACATAAAACTCTCCGACGTTAACGTGAAACTTAATGATATTGTCAGTGGAATACCTAATATTGTTCAAAAAACTAATCTGATTAAAATTCCACATGGACAAATTAAAAATATCGTGTACACAGTAGCATCAGGATCATCAACATGGACACCACAAAATAACACACTCGAACATACCGTAGAAGTAACTGGGTTATACTGGTTATCTATGTACGGTTCGGAAATTACTGCGGCAACTTCATTATCACCAAATGTATATCATAATCCTCTATTGGTGATGCTAACCAAGAATATGAAAGAAATCTTTACGCTGATATCAACGGAAATGCCTCCGAGACGTTACTGGTGGTGCCTAGAATTCGTAACTGAAACTTAATTAAATGACGTTGCTAGTATAATGGATCAAACTCAGTCTCGCATCGACGTTCAACGTTACAGATGCAATCAGGCATGTGAGCGTTTGACTAAACTAAATAATTTTATCGACTATTATAACACGAAAATAAAAAAAATACAAAAGATGTATAGTTGTTATTGATGTAGTTGTTTACTCGGTTTCTGCTGTTATTGCTGGAATAGGATTATTATTATCAACATTGACGATGACAGTACTACTGTTATAACCATTATTGTTTCAGCATCAACGACTATTGCTGGTGTTCTAGGTATTATAGCCAAAAAGATAGATACCTGTACAAATGCTAAATTGCACGATTATATGATTAAATTACATACAGTGGCAGATGCATGTTCTAAACTATCTTTGTACGTTTCTTCGTGTGTCATTGATGGTGAAATATCCGATACTGAATTTGCTATGATGATGAAAACCTATGATGACGCTTTTAAGGTGATCGCTAATGATTTTAATGAATTAAATAATAATGATAATAATAATGACAGACAGGGAGTTACTTCAGCAGATCGTCACTAATACAACTCCGTCAAAAACTACTATGATATCGTTAAGTTCGACCAATCCTGAATTTAGCGTCAATTTTCCAACATCAATTCCTGCAAAAGAAATAGCATTAGCGCAATTGCGAGTTTATTATAGCTGGCCAAATATTAGATCAAAACCATTTGGTGGACTACAACCAAATAATTCATTAGTATTCGCCAATAAGAATAAGCCTGATGGAACTCCTGGTTGGCAAGTAGTTGCTATTCCAACGGGCAGTTATCAAATAGAACAGATTAATGATGAGTTCCAACGCAGAATTAAATCTATTACAGGAAAAGAATCAAAAATAGCAATTACTGTCTACGAACCGACATTATCTGCGGTTATTGAAATCAATTCCCCTGATTATTCCGTAGATATTTATCAAAGTTCGATTAGATCAGTATTAGGATGGCCTGAAGACCCACCGTTTTATCAAGGACCACCAGAACCACAACGATCTGATTTCGTCGTAGATATTGAAAAATTTATACAACTTCCAGAATATCGAAAAACTTATCCCTTTATGGAGACTCCGGATGCTTATCGTGGTTATGCACAGTATACTCATTATATAGATTTCGTTCGGGGTAAAGGTACAACAAGAATAGCAACAATTAATGTTGAAGAAATTAATTCAAAATCAAGACCAATTAAATCTGAACATGGACGTATACTTAATGATCTAAGAAATTTATTTTCCAGCATCAGCGCTTCCTACAATGATGACTTAAAAAATCAAATAATTGAAACAATACAACATTTGAATCAGGTTGCATCAGACTTAGAATATGTAAATAAGGCTATCGTTGATAGAGAAAAAACATTAAACGTACCGGTAGATAGATTTCTTAGTACTTATATAGTTAATGAAGATGATCCTATTCAGCGAGTAAGCTATAAACGCTTATTTAAGACAGTATTTCTTAAATATTATGGAATCACAGAAGAACAGCTACCAACATTTGTAATTCCTGGATTTAACTCTGAGGAGCTAAAGAAATCAGTTAATGATCTTATTGATGATCACTTTAAAAGAATATGTGATTCATGGAAAAAATTAATACCTACACCAATTATTCTTAAATATAATAATGATCCACATGGTGGAGGTCGCCATATCTCACCTGGTATTGTTAATATAACATCTACGATCGCGGTCAATCTAGTATGTGACGTAATTGATGACAGTTATCAAGTAGATCTTTCAAAGTCTAACCAGGCCCAACAGGGTATATACTATATACATTCAGTCCTAAAGATCCGCCCGGGTGGTTAATTGTATCTGAGCCAATTAATCCAATTTATCTACGTGTACATAATCCATTATTGTCAAGAATAAATTTCAAACTTACTGACCAGGCAGGAAACATTTTGGATCTAAGACAAGAGTCTCTTAATATTAATTTGTATATACGCTCGTAGAACGTCTGAGTAAATAATCAGGGGACAAAAAAATAATCTGATGAGTAAATACATGAATAATAATCAATTTCTATGATTAAAGCAATTGTATATATAATAAAGCGAGATAACTCGGCTATCTCTCTCTGCAGAGTAAATTGAACGATTATTTCCCTTACTACTACGTTCGATTTACAGACAACAAATACTTCTTTTTTTTCGTTAATTATTTAGTGACTTATTTCTTTTCTGTAGGTGATTAGCTGTTAGTAAAGCATCAATTTGTAACAGAGAGGGATATTGATGCATCTTTTAACTCTGATAACCTTAAATTCACGTCGGTTTATACGAGTGCGTAAAGTTATTTTTAGCTATAACACATGTATTTGACCTTAACGAACGATAACTCTTACAGAAAATGTAATGTGCGATTATTTTATACAGTATATTTTATAAATCATGTTTGTAAATTAAGTAAATATACGCTACAGTTGTACAATAATTGTGATTTTATTCAGTATATTGGTCGTACGTAATTTGTCTGCTTATTCAGTGTTGGGTTAACTACATAATAATTTTAAAATGTCTATATGTATGAATCGGAAAATGGCTCAGTGGTATAGTGTTGGACTATGATACTGACGACCGTGGTTCGATTCCTGTGGCTGACGAGTGTCGACAGTATTCGGAACGATGCCATTTTATATATAAGGTTGGGGAGCTCAGCTCCAACGAATTCAATACCCCTCATCACGTTAAACAACGTGGTGAGTGCGTTTTGCATTTACCCCGGGGTTTGATTTGGTGGGGGTTTTATTGAATTCCCTAAAATAATCAGTAGCATGACTGAGCTATCTACCTCATTTGAAAGACCCCAAACATTCAGAAAGAATAGAAACAGAACATGGAGTGCCAATAACGGTCATAAGAAAGACATCATCATGCAAAAAAAGGACTCCATGAAAGACACAAAGGCTATCAGGTGGCTAAGTGACGGGTAACCGCTTAGGTTATTTTTGATATTTTTAGGTCAAACATCAAGGTCAAAAGTCAAAAGTTAAAAACTTGAATGTCAATTATTTTTTATTTTAAAGAAATAATTATTATATAATGAACCAAGAAAACATTAATGATATTATTTCTGCTATTAAAAAATTAAAACATAACGGAATAAATCTATCTGATAATCTTGATCCTGAAAAAATATTGTGTGATTATGAAATATTAAAACAAAGAAAAATTGACAATAAATACACATTACCATCCAATTATAAATTCGTAAAATTAATCTATCAGTCTATGTTAGAATCATTGGCAATGGTAAATGACAAACAGGTAAAGCTATTTGCGCCTCTTGCACGTTCGATCGAAAGTATCAGATCCGAACTGTCTCGTGAATACGAGAAAAAGAAAATTGTGGATAATCGTGTAATGCAATTAAGAAAGATTATGTTATTTGATTCTGTCAAAAATGAGAGTGACACTGAGAGCAGCGACGGTGAAGGTACTCATGGCAAAATATAGAGTCGAACTATATACAATTTATTTATTAGGAAGACAGAGTTAGATATATTCAAATATTATCTTCTGATCGTATTTTATTGAATATGCAGATTTGTATATTTTATCTGCAACACACTGCACCGATTGTGGATGTATGCTAAAATGTTTTGCAGCCGCATTAATTGATGGAAAAGTAATTTCTTGGTCTGTTTCTGTATTTATGGATTTAATAGATCTTCTTGCAAACTTTTTATATTTTCCTGTATTTCCACGTGCAGAATTCTGACTAGGTGTAATAGCCTGCAGGTTAGATAACCGATTATTTTTGGGATTTCCATCAATGTGATCAACTACAAGTCCATCTTTGATCAATCCAAAATGACATTCGTAGATAAATCTACTTGATAAATAATTTTTATTTCCACTGGTATTAAATCTAAAATAACCAAATTTATTAAGACTACCGACTGAGTTTTTTGATTTACAGTGTCTGATTACACCATCTCGTGATGCTTCATAATTTGTATATACTGGATGTTTCACAAATTCGTTTTGCTCCATTTATATATAATATTATTTGTCTAAATCATTGTTTTGAAATCTGGCCAGATAATCTTCTACGGTTTTTATAGGAGATTTACCTGACGATGTATTATTTTTTTTGTCATAATATCGTTTTAGTTCTCTATATTTTTTTCCGCCACATTTTAGACATAGTTGAGTTTTTCCTCTGACTCCAACACCACATTGCACACACGGTATTGGTCCTGTACTTCCATTTGTGATATTTTGCATATGGTAGTAGCAGTATTTGTTTACACACGATTTATTACAAAGAGAAGTGTATCCAATTCTGAGCCAAGCACATTTATTTTTTGTTTCAAGCATTATATATACTAAAATTTTAATTTAAATACTTGTCTTAATTATATGAACGAATTATCGGCAATTGAACCTCAGATATCCAGATTCGATCTTGACAGACTATCAGAATATAAATTTAGTACTTTGATGCAAGATCTGGCATTAACGGATGAGGATGTAACCGAACGTATTCGTGAAGCAAAAAATGAATTTCGTAATAGTGGCGCTGCTCATGTATGGTCAACATTCAGAGTTGGAAATGTTACTAATATGATGAATGACGAACGAGGAAAAGTAATTATTAATCACCTTGATGATCAAAAATATTTTATTTTAATAAAATTTATTGTAAATAAAGAAGAAGATATTTGGATTATTCGTGATAAGCGCGATCCAGTACTCATACAATCAGGAAATAATATTGTTCTCTTAAATAATAAATCTAAGCCCGGAATACTGACTGATATTGATAAACCATATTATGAACCGGGGTACCCTGTGACTGCAGTTGTATATGCAATATATCCGCTGAATAATAAACCTGACGTCGGGGATCTAAAGCTTATGAAACTGTCAGAGTCAAGAATAAACTGTGTAGCTGAACGAGTTACAGAACATTTTACAAACGCGATACGTGGTAATGGTTTAACAGATTTACGACGTAAAAAAAATAAATACTTGGGCAGAATCAGTTAAAGATACCGGAGCATCTATTAAAGATGTTGCTGATCTAGAAAAGAAATTAAGATTTCCAATAACAGTAAAGACGCTGACGGGAGAGATTTTATATAAATCAAAATACACAAAAAATGGAGCTCCAATAGATATTATTGATCATAATTCGCACGCATGGACCTCAGCAGTAACAATATTTCCACGAGATAGAGCGGTTAACTTTTATGATGGATATATATTTGATTTTATCAAAATTATCAGCAAAAGTGACCCTGTATCCGTTTGGTTATTTCAAAGTTCAGAATATGATCATTACGATCAGTTTGTACGGCCTAATGGTGATATTTACCGTAGAGAATCTCTTAATGTAGAAATGGAAAATCTTGCGCTGAAATATACTTCAGACGATGTCAAAGTTAGACTATTATTAAATAATTGTTTTACAGTTCCATCTGTAGCGGCTCATCTCGCTCAGGAGAAAAATTTATGGAAACCAACACGATCGGAATTTCTTGAAGACATTCATAAAAGCTGTGTAGAATATGGACATGGAGGATTATGGAATACTAAATATAAATGTAATGACGTTATATCCGTCGATATGGTAGCGTGTTATCCTGGAAGTTTTCTTGGATACGGAGAATGTTCTAAATACTTTAAGAGATTCGGACATCCATCACACGAAATGACCAGGGTTGCGATAAACGGACATTTACCAGATTTTGATTTAACCGGATTTGCTCATGTAGAATCATTTGAGTTTGCAGAAAATCTCCATCCGATTACTTATGCTTAGTTTGGAAGACATTTTTCAGAAAAATGTTGGGTTCCAATAGTACTATTGCGATATATGCTTGATGTTGGAATTTTAACATTATTGAAGGTGAGCGAGGCGATTATATCGTATAGTCCACAGAAACAAGTTTGGTTACTAGAACCAAATAGATTTAATATTGATGATGCCAGGAAAGAATTCCCTAATCTTAATGAAGATGATATTATTAAAATTACTAATAATATACGTAAATGCAGAGATGAGCATGATGAAAAACTTGCAAAAGATCTTGGTAGAAAGATAATTGGTAAATTTACTCAAGGAGGAACCTATGATCATAAAAGACACTGTACAAGATTGATTATGGACGATGCTGAACTCGATTTTATAATAGCTGATACAACGAAAAAAAACACATTTATAAATCGGAGTAATGCTTATTTGTCAGACGGAACCAAACTAGGTACAATTGTGAGTTATCTTGATGGTGACTCACCACAATTTACTCATTTAAGATCATCTATGTTGGCATATGTTTCTATAAATCTACTGTCTATGATAAATAGATTTTCTCGTGATGCTGTCAGAGTCGCAACGGATTCGTTCTACATAAATAAAAAATATACAGATTTATTAAAACCGCTACTTGGTAATGGTGAATGGGGATCATGGAGAATAAAACAAGAAAATACACTTAGCTATTCTGAATCTGCCGACGTTGAAATTAAGGAAATATATCACAAAAATAATAATCAAGCATCAAAGTCATCAGCACCATCTGTATATGATCCTGTGGCTAGACATAAGACTGTTTATCTTAATGGATGCGGTGGTTCAGGTAAAACAACACGTGTGATTAAATTATTCATGAATAATAATTCGGATATAATTGTTTTGACACCGACACATAAACTCGCCAGAGAGATAAAAGAGCGAGGAGTAAAATCGTGTACTTATCATAGTTTCCTTAGATGGTGTGGAGACACATGGACTCCTAAGCGAATGGGTGAGAAATATATACCTAAATATATTATCTGGGACGAGATATGCACGGTGTCGTTAGAAATATTAAAAACATTTCTTGAATGGTTATTGACGAAGAATACTGCTATAATAATGTGCGGTGATCATGGTCAACCACCACCTTTTATTGGACAGTCTCCACATGAATGGCTGAAGAATAACGTAGATTATTACGAGGAAATAAATGACGACCATAGAGCTATTAATGAACCGCTGAAGGAGTTTAAAAGATTAATCAGACTACAACCAGACAGAGTACAATGTGAAATAATGCGAGGAGTAATTCCAGAGACTTCTATGAATGATTTTCTAAATTTATGGAATCCCGCTGATTTAATAGTTGCAAGTAGAAAGATAGTTCGTGATGAACTACAGGAGAAATTATTTTTGTTACATAAAGAAAAGTTTTCAGATCTACCTGTACCATTATGTTATCGCCCAGCAGATACTCAACGACAGAATGTTGATGTTGAAATTCCTGGTGGTGGAATACAGAATCTTGTCTTGAATGATATTGTTTTAGTCGATATTAATAATGTTGAGAATGCGCTGAGTATGAATAAATCACCGTGGACGTTAGGATACGCTATAACTATTCACTCATCACAGGGGTTAACTATTTCCGATACAAATATCTGGATTATAGATGATCGGATTGAATGGTCGAATTTAGTCTATCTCGCAGTTTCTAGAGTCAGAAGAATATCTCAACTACATAGGCTTATTATGAATTTTACAGAAAATAATGATCAAACTGTTAATAATGACGTAATAAGAAAAAAACTATCTGGTTATAAGCAGTGTGATAAAAAAAATAAGCGTGACTTTGATATTGATACTGAATTTATCATAAAACTAAAACAACTACAGAATAATAATTGTGCAAGCTGTAACTGTAATATGTTATGGCAATATTCGAATAATAATCCAAGACAATTTACCGTAGACAGAATTAATAGTGATCTTGGTCATACACGTGATAATGTGATGCTGACCTGTCTTGAATGTAATCGACGCAGAGGTTCTGGTTATGTAATTGTATGTGGTGGTAATTGTGTGTCTTTAGGAATTACCTGTAATTGTTCACGCACAAATCCACGCTGAGGGGCTCTCGAATCTAATCTGTAGATTGGAGGTCTACCAGTAGATCTAACTACACTAGAAATTGTATGTGTAGTCACGCTCCAGATAGGATCGGTTGCTCTTTTTTTACCACCTTCAAGTTCGCCAGGTTCGTATAAATATCTTACAGTTACATTACCTAATACTGGTTGAGGTTGTTGTCTGTCATCACTGCGGGGTATATATTTTTTTGTGATCGCATTAGAAGGTTTCATTGAAGTTGAACGAGTAATTTCGTTATTTAATGCAGCTATCACACTTGGTAACCTCGCAATCCATTCACGAGATCTCTCACCGGACTTAAAGTCAGTAGATATTTCCTTTGCATATTGGTATCCAAATAACAGCTCGGCAAGTGTTCGATTAAATCGTTCAACAATTGCCTGATCACGATGAATTTCAGTATGTCCTCGTCTGATTTTAACGTTATGTTTTTTCATCAACGATAATACTGCACCGAGAAATTCTTTGCCAGGATCAACCTGTAATAACTGTGGCCATCGCAAAGGTCCTCGCTGATAAATTCCTTCAAACGCAGATGAAACTTCAAACGCTGTCTTTGTTGATAATGGTTTCGCTTCTTTATATCTACTTGCAACGTCAACGACAGTTAATGCGTATTTGTATGTGCGTGATTGACGTTTACCAATTTTAATAGTATCGTGTGGTAAAAATAAAATATCTGCTTGATGAACCTCATTAGGGACGCTGACATCAAAATGTGCATATTGAATTATTTTAGGTGGTGGTAGATAAATTTGCCATATTGCCTGTCGTGCTAACCAAGCTGCAGCAACAGAACGTGAGACTTTTGCTGCTTCAGATAATTTAGTAATAGCTGATCTGCCTCTCCAATATCCTCTTGGGCTATAATAAATGGATTCCATTATAATATTTATATAATTAATTACCAGCCTCTAACATTATTTTACCTTTCATGGCAGATTTTACTAGAAAACTAGCTAATTTATCTCTGACAGATTTATTTGGTATAGAATTTAATGCATGAATCAATTTTACATGTGCGAGATGCCTTTGTTGTAAATCTTTACTTTTATACGCAACATCATGAACATGACACGCTTTATCAGTCTTATTTATTGGATACTCTCCTGATCTTGGTTGATCTTGATCATCAAGTCGGATGTCAAGTCGGGTTCCAGGACCACAATAATTATATCCTGGTAAGTGTTTTTTCCCCGGATATTTAGCCCACGGAGTTCCTGGTAATTTTCCTAATAAAGCGGCTATATCTCCACCTGTCTTTGTTTTGACAAATTTGTATTTCTTCGTACCGCATTTTACACATTTGCCTGTCAGAGCACGTCGTTTATTCTTCGTTGTTATTGTAGTTAGTTCAGCAGTGGGTGTAGGAATTTTACACCGAACACAATATAGACTCATATTATTTACTATATGGATATAATTGACTTTTCGGCGACACGAAAACAGGAGCCAGTGAAGCATCATCCAGCATTACCAAATTCGATAAGGATGATTATAATAGGTCCATCTGGATCGGGTAAACCACAACTATTATTAAATTTAATAATGCGATGGTTAAAATGGAGTAAATTGTATTTAGTAGCACCATCCGTAGATGATCAACACTGTTACGAAGTACTTAAAGATTTTAATGAAAATGCAAAATTGCTGAATGAAGATGGTGATGATGTGGTTGATTTTATCACCGATATTGATGAGGCTCCATCTGTAGATGACCTAGATGGATTTATTAATAATTTAGTGGTGTACGATGACGTTATGTTGGACAGACAAACAAATCCAGCTAGAATATTTTCTCGAGGTAGACACAAGAATACAGACGTTATATACGTCACACAACGATATACACAAATACCTAAAGTGATCAGAGACAACTGCAATATTTTAGTAATGTTTAATGGAGTAGATAATTATACTTTACAGAATATTTATTATACTTGGTGTTCAGGGGATATGGATATGATGAAGTTCAAAAACTTTTTGCTCAAGCACAAGCTGTTCCGTTTGGATTTATTACAATAAATTTACATGATCCAAGATCCAGATATCGTATAGGTCTAGATAAAATCTTTGGTTAATTACAGCAGCAGGGAAGGTGAATGACACAAATTAAGTGACCCGGCGGGTAAACTAAACGCATTAACAAAAAGGTCAAAAATAAAATAACAAAAATGAGCTAACCCAAACGATTTATTATTCGTTTTTCAAACTATACGGTAATAATAAAAGTTAGGGGGGGTTCGGTTTAGCGTTATTGACCTTTTTTTCAGCCCCTGTAGGAACCTTTATTTTTGTAAAATAACGGTCTGTACAAAGTGGTCTGTTCACCCTGCCCCGATTTTATACGGATCCCTTCTTATTCGTTTTGCCTCCATAGCATTAAATTCTTCTGTTCTTCGCTTTTCCTCCTCTTCTCGTTGATTTATTATTTTTTTATCTTCTTCAGGATCAATTACCGCAGGAGTTACCTCAGCGTAATTGTGTAAATATTCACGTGCGGTTGGAGGATTATTTTTGATAAAACCACGTTGTGGAACTCTGTGTTGGTAATAATGCATTAATGCGCTATATTTGTTACCACCACACTTTGTACATATTGCAGCACGAGACGCTAATCCACATCCAATACAGATTTGCAAACCAGAAGATTTCTTCGCAAGCTGATTATGGGCAGTACAATATTCTCCACGACACCGCTTATTGCAGATTGTAGATGTTTTTAATAACCACCTACATTTGGGCATTATAATATATTTATTTGTTAAATTAAAATCAAAACAGAACAGCAGGCAGGGCAGGGTTGACAAAGAATTTGTTCTAATTATTTGGTGTCGGTTACAAATGGGGACAGTATTGTAAGGGATTAC
Source organism: Megalonaias nervosa (assembly GCA_016617855.1). Lineage (NCBI taxonomy): Eukaryota > Metazoa > Mollusca > Bivalvia > Unionida > Unionidae > Megalonaias > Megalonaias nervosa. Next base: position 2,093 of record JAECUM010020455.1, on the reverse strand, counting down.
CATATTTCCCACAATAATTAGGACAAAAAGCATTAGGTGAACGTTAAGTTGTCTGTTCGCCCTGCCTGCTGCTGTAATACATTACTCCTTCATTATAAAATAATGTGAGTAATGGAATATAATGCCTTGTAATGAAATACTTCATATATAATACCGGATCCACTCATTCTAACACAATGTCAGTAATGGAGTATACTGGCATGTAATGAAGTACTTTATATATAATAGTCCTCTTTCATTATAATAGTCAGTGGGAGCCGTATAGTAAACTGCCTCATAATGAAGTACATGATACATAATGCAGTATTAATTCATTATAACAAAATGTGAGTAATGGAGTATACTGCCATGTAATGAAGTACTGGATATATAATACTGATATATATTTGTTGAAAATGGAATATGTGGTGGAATCTCTATGGTATCAAAAAGATTTAGTAAAACTAACAACCCACTTGTTAGTGGCTATGATCCTGCCAAACCAAATAACTGGAAAATGTATCTAGAAAGTAATATTTGTTTACTGGTTTATGATGCAACCACTTTCAACGTCAGGATTTAAAATACCTGCTTGTGTTTATGTTAATTGATAATTCGAAGATATGATATATTTTGGAAGCGGATCTGGAATATTCTGATGAATTATATTATACCCACGCCGATTATCCCTTGGTCCCTAAGGGGATGCGGGTCTTGCAAAAATTGCTAAGTGAATAACAGGTAGCATTAATTAGATAGGAAGTCTATTAAACTTGATGAGCTTTTCACACATTTAATGAATAAGAAAGTCTATGTGGTCCACTAGAATTAAATTTTGGATCTAGGCATAGGGTTTTGCAGTTTAACCAGTCAAAATGGATTGCGCCATAAATAAACTTTAATAATGACCTAAGAGAACGTTCTAAAATGAATTTGAGAAAAGATATCTTCAAACTGACGAATCACTCTGTCTTCGTTAGAACTATGGACAGTTTGAGTTGAGGATGAACTATCAGGGTCACAGAAACAAAGAAAATTATAAAGTTGGCGGCAAATCCGGAATTTTTGTGAAGAAAAATACTTAACAGACTTGGTAGCAACACATAGTGAAAAGTCAACATTAATGCAAAACAGGCTTATTTATACTGGACAATCAGAGTTAGATCTAAGATTTTAATGCATGGCTTTTAGTATAATCATCTAAAAAGGGAATAGGGAGAGAATATGAATCTGATGTACACAGACACACAAAAAAAAAATCTTTACGGTGGCATGGAAAGAATAGCTCATATCATGACACAAATACTTATCCTGCTAATCATTCCCTTTTCAGTATTACAAGAAAAAGAAAAACGTAGTTGGGAAGTTCAAGGTTAAGTGCAATGGAAAACTAATATGTTGTTGTTGTTGGTTTAACACCATTTTTCTGCACACGATAAGTGGATGAAAGAACCCGGAAAACCCCTGTATGAACCATCCCCCACCCCCCACGGGAAGCTACTTGCAAACTTTCTCACATACCCTATTGGCCGAGCCCGAGACTCGAACCCACGAAGATAGTAGTAACATGCCTATTCATATATATATATATATATATATATATATATATATATATATATATATATATATATATATATATATATATATATATATATATATATATATATATATCACAGGATCGATATAGGCGAGCGTTTTAGACCACTCGGCCAGCCGGGGCACCAAGGAAAACTCCAATGCGAGTTTATTGGGTTTAGGCCGAAAATGTATTTCATCATCATTGATAACAACCAAACTAATAAGGCTTAAGGAGTATTGAGGCCAATTGCTAAAAAGAAATCTACCATACGATTTTGTTAAAAAAGTTTTATTTGGAAACTTTGTGATGAAACACCTGATACACTAAATGTAATGAGAAACCCACCGCTTTTGATTATACAAGATAATTAAAACAAGACCGAGCCCACTTTACAGAAACAGATTATCAGGAAGAATGGAATCAACACTTATCCGTACGGACATTATAAAACAAGATTCAAACAGTTAAATATGAACATTATTCCAGGCCCCTAAAACACAATAAATACCGTTAAGCTCCCATCTTACAATTATAT